>JAIPRN010000260.1:53843-101657 GCA_025469175.1 Geopemphigus sp. TES_GeoC_2020 | reverse complement strand
ATATATATGTGTGTGTGTGTGTGTGTGTGTGTGTGTGTGTGTGTGTGTGTGTGTGTGTGTGTGTGTGTGTGTGTGTGTGTGTGTGTGTGTGTGTGTGTGTAGGATAAAATAGAGTAAAAGGAAATACGATTTGTAACTCGTGTATTTCATCCCTTTCCTCCTCTATCCACGCCAC
Organism: Geopemphigus sp. TES_GeoC_2020; assembly: GCA_025469175.1. NCBI lineage: Eukaryota > Metazoa > Arthropoda > Insecta > Hemiptera > Aphididae > Geopemphigus > Geopemphigus sp. TES_GeoC_2020. The sequence continues at coordinate 101,482 of JAIPRN010000260.1, read as the reverse complement.
ACCACGTAACCACTCGCCACCAATTCGATATCGCACTCTCTCCCTAACGAACAAACCGTGTCATGAATTTGTTGACTCAATAAAGTAGTCGCGAACATTTTGGATGTGAGCATAAGTGTTTAGGGAATTAATGCCGGGACGTTGTACCGAGGGTGTGGTATTTCTGTATCGATTGCTTTTAGTTATTCATCGGAACTCGTATTGTTATCCGGTCGTTTGTTAGTTTGTTTTTCTCTTTAACGATTTTTACAACATTAATTGTATTATTGATCATTGATAACGTGACAACTAAATGTTTTCTATTAAGTTCGTTTTACAAGTAGATAAACACGAAAGACAATTACTTAAACTTACATCTGTGAGAATTGTAACCTTCGGAAATGATTTTTTTCATCATAAAATGCTTGTCATCAAATTGTAATTGTTGTGTTTTATCTCTAAATATATATATACATAAATTAGGAATTAAAAAAATTGACCTTAAAATAATCGTAAAATTCAACTGCCAAAATGCCTCTATATAAATATTATGGTATATTATTTATGTGTGAGTCGTATTGTGTATAATCTATAGTAATTTAAGATAATAATTTATTTAATTTATAAAAAGTTTTATTAAAGTTTGTATTTTATATATGTATCTAAATACCGCATTATAAATTTCCAGATAGAACGTTAAAAAAAGTATGTTGGACAATTTATATACATTTCGAATTTTATTCTATTTCCAGACAAAATGCAATTCCTGTCATGTTTTAAGTTCCATCTCATGTGAAACGATTTTTTGTAGAAATAACGGTACATGGTTTCCAGTAAAAATTATATTCGCTCAAATTATTGATTTAATATTTTTCTTTTTATATTACGCTAAGTACAAATATTTATTAACGTGGCAGTTTCATTAACTACAATTATTCAAATAAATATATTATGTAACATAATATTTTTAATAACTATCTAAGATTTTCCAATAAATATAAAACTGATATTTAGTACTTTTTCAAAATGACATGATTAAAATACATTTTTCAGTGTATTAATGCGTTTTGTAATTCTAAATAAATATTATTCTAAATTATATTTTAAAATAATATCTTTTAAGCCATATTATATGCACAAAGTATTAATTAAATTTAACATAGCAATCTCTCTCTCTCTATATATATATATATTAGTGTGTGTGTGTGTATGTGTGCGCGCGCCCTTACACGGTAGCGTGTGTTTCTGTATTTAAATTGACAAATTATAAAATATTTTTCTGTAGAAAATTTGTTCTGGAATCACACACGTACAAAATAGGTGTATATATATATCAGCATATCAAAATTAAAATTTATTAACCATGTAGTTTAAGTAAAATCTCCATAAGGTTGAACTGAGTTAAAGTTTATCCAACTTAAAAGCCCTGGGCGTTCCAAAGATTTTCAGGAATTCGTCGTTGCTCATAGCTGTAGATTGTAGTAGAGTGCAAATGACGCATTTGCAAGGGTTATATACGAGCTGTTTAATAAAACTTTGATAATGGTATGCGCTGAAACTACTAATGATGCTTGTATAATTTTTACTTGTATTATGTTTATCCAACCAGTAGGAGAATTTATATTTTACGAATAAGCATTATGCAGATTAAACACTATAAATTTTGTTATTTATAATAATAGATATGACGCAACTATATATAATACCTCAGAAATTATTATATTTACAGTGTTCGCTTTCATTACGTTTATAGTACTAAAATGTACAAATCCAAGAACGAGTAATATTTTCGAACGACCTCTTGTTTAGTTAATCAAATATAACATATATTATTCCTTTGAGTCGCAATTAGATTAAATGGCACATGTTTCGTTTAAAAATAATTTAAAATTGTACAACTAAGTGATAAAAGGTACGTAGGATTTCATTTTTCTGCGATCGATGAATTGAAACGTAAACTACGTTTTTGTTTACGTATGTTATCTATATTTTCAGGCGATATTAACGTTTTATGTACACGTATTCTAATGCCGAGAAATGTTTGTATTTTATTTGAATTCTGAGTTCGACCACCAGGTTTTTGTTTATACTATGTTGCATCATTAATTGTATACCTTGATACCGTGTTTACATAAATATAGTTTGAGTTGTTGTCCGTAGTAATTCGGAAAAGCGGTGGGAAACATTTTTGGCCGTGCTAACGAATGACATCATTGGATTATTTCCCACTCTTTATATTATGATAATACCATAAAAATTATGTTTTCGGCAAAAAGTAGTAAAACGTTTTTGTTTTTAAAACGTGAATATTATTTTTTAATTTACACAGTATAAATAACTCGAAACTTAGCCTATCGCGGCTAAAATACCACCAGCAATAAAGAGGGGTATACTCGATAATACTATAAATAAATATATATATATAACTCATTTTTCGCCAAGACGTTTAAAGACCAATATGGTTTCTCCCGAAGATCATACTGCAACGTAAACAGTGTTTTTAAATTTTTCGGCTAAAAACTTATCTCGTGAAAAATATCAAAAACAATGACTTGGAGTGTACGCAAAGTTTTTACAAGCTTGTCAATTTCTCGACTCGTGTTAAAATGCTTATATTATATCCAGATCTGAGCGCGTCATTTCGATATTAAATTTTTCCCAAGTTTGTAATTTCGATTAAATATAAAGAACGTTTTTCCCGTAATATTTGTACGAACGTGTATAAATATATTAAATAATAATAGTACGTGTTTAAATTTTTTTTCATTTCTACCACACAATGTAAACACAAAATGACATGGACTTGCGTTAAGTTATCACCCGAATATATGCCAAGATTTTGACGATTATTATGAACATCGTCGTTTAATCACGTCGTACATGTTTAGCAATTGTTTAAGTCGTAAAATCATTATTTTATTATTATAATTTTTTGTGTCGAATTTGTAGATACCCGAACATAATATAATATGTATCACTTACTATCGAGACACTTGACGTACGTATAAATAAATCGTGTTTAATATGACGTTTAATAAGTACGCGATTAAAACGCTAGCTATTATAAGTATTTATATTGTCGAATAGTTACTCCGAATTTGGGTAATTAAAACGCTTTTTGTTTAAATCCGAAAAAATCGAATTCCTTGTGGAATACCGAACCTTGGCTATTGATCGTAATGAAATTCATATTAACCATAATTAATACGCCATTTTAGCGTGTAAAACCTATTTAATTTGTTTATGCAGGATCCCAGCGCTAGTACGGACATAAACGACAATGACGATGACCCAATGCCTCGGGACAATGGAGATAACAAACACGGTACGAGGTGTGCTGGTGAAGTAGCAGCTATCGCATTCAACCAGTACTGCGGTATCGGCGTCGCGTACAACGCCAGTATCGGAGGTACACTATGCAAATATATTGTATAATAGAGTTGAAAATATCATTGACCGATGACGCGGTACGAAAATTACACTTTCGCGGGAATTACGTTAGGCGCGGCCAGGCGAATTGCGTTATAATCGACGAAAAACCACTATCGATCGAACTACCGTTATTTTCACGAAAACCGATTAAATACCGCGCGATATTTGATTTTACGATACGATCGGTATTCGCGGTGGAAACTGAAAAATCGGCTAAATTATATCGTTTCGAGTGATCGCGCGACGTTGTTATATAAAAATACTATATAGGCATTTTTCTAACCAGGTCGTGTATATTACGGAAGTGATTTCTTACGTATTTTACGCACTGATTTACGTTACGTCGTGAACTAATGTCGTTAAACAGTCATAAGGTTCGCGGTTTCCGTTTAAAATCATTTGTACAATTCGAATCGACGGTTAAGCGTGTTCGTCTTTACAAATTGATTTATTCCGAATGAATTCTATTTTATTTCAAACCCAGGACCGCGTATTTGGTTTTTCGACTCAACGTTCTTAAAATGTTCACCTCTTCATCTATACCTATACATTTTTTTATAGATTCGTTCGTCCGTCAATTCATTTATTTTATGTATATATTTTACGCGCATAATAGATCATGCCGCGCTTATCGGGAGGGCGTGTAATGAAACTCTCCAAGGTCGCCCATTCCGTAATATCCATAAACCGTACGTAATAACGTACAACCGCGAGGGAATCATTTCCCGTTAATCTACCCGAAGTACAATTGTGTTTTCTATTTTATAACGTAGACATTTTATACAGGTGTGAGGATGTTAGATGGTACAGTGAACGACGCAGTGGAAGCCCGCGCTTTAGGTTTAAATATCAATCATATAGATATATATAGCGCTTCTTGGGGCCCGGAAGACGATGGTAAAACTGTGGATGGCCCCGGACCATTGGCCAGACGAGCGTTCATTTACGGAGTGACTTCGGTAAGTAAAATATTCGTCACTACTTAATTTTCGCGGGATTTTAAAATTAGCTTACGCGACTATAATAATTTCGAAACGATAACGTTTTTTCAAAATCGAACTGTAATATGTTTATATTAAAAGTTCGTCGACGTACTGATACTCGGGTACCGTTAAAATTATATTTAAATACGTTTGAATTTTATAATTGTTTTGAAAGTAACGTGAACAACATGGATATGAATAAATATTATTTCAATTCGGCACGTTTCCTTTTTATCAAAACATAATGTCGCATATTATATCGGTAGAATGAAACTAACGACAGCGTACATTTATTTAATTTCAATATTATAATAATACAGATCGTTGTACGAATAGACATGTAGGTTTTTGCGTATCGGGTTTTATAAGTTTTTTTAATTGAATTTTGAAAATCTAACGAATAAATTTTAAGATAAATGCACTAAATGAATTGTTTTTTGTCGAAATTGTATTTCATTACATTTGGTAATTTTATCACGACCAAAAAATAAATTATTATTTACACGTTTATATCCTCGGAGCTATTTTGATTTCATAAATACATTGTACCTTTAACTTTGTCAATATATATTTATATAAATTTTGTTTTAATGTAAAATTTAAATAATTACAACTCATCAAAGTATACTTATGTTTAATAAACATAAAATTTCTTAACGAAAAATAACAAATACAATAACTAAAATCTGTAAGTTAATAGGATAACACTAATAGCAGCATTAATATCACCTTTAAAAGCATGCACACTTAAATGTTAAATTTTACTACTTTTACTTTTTTGACATGACATGGTTTAATATTATTTCGCTTTTATGTAGGAATACTGTCTTCTTAAATTATTCAAAGAAAAATGAGGAAATATTAAATTTTATGTACGTACGTTTTGTCTCGACGTTTCGAATGAATAGAATTATTTAAAAACTTCAACTGTAAATCGACAATCTGAAACAGATGGCACTTTAAAAAGGTTATTTTGGAATTTAAAAACGCATAAGGTAAAACTGTGAGAAAATTGTAAAATTATAGCACGCCCACTTTTGAAAGATTCAATCTTGTTAATTGTAATTCAAAAAATAATATAGTTAGAGCTAAAAATGTTTAATGGTTATATATCTATACATACATATTTTTTTTAATATGATGTTGGTGTGTTATAGTTTTAAAAACCTAATTCGTTTGTGCTAAATATAGAATTTTAACAAATTTTAAATTCAGAAATTGCTTATTAGATGAAAATTGACAATCTTCGTAACTTTTTATTTCGAATAATTTCGCCGAATTATATACAAGTTATATTATATTCGTATTTCGGGAATTGGATGATCGACTCTAACAATTTATTTTATTAACATTTAATATAAGAACCACTTTAATTTATTTATGATTTAAAACTTTAATTAAAACTTTGTATTTTATAAAACAATATAATTAAACACCATTTTAAATAAATATATACAACTATATATATATATATATATTATGTAGATACATTCCAAAAGACGAAAATATAGACTAACAAGTTTTTGTTTATTACTTAAAAGTTAAGATAACTTAAGCAACCCAAGCTCTACTTAGAAATGACCCGTGTCGGTGTAAGCAAAGTGAGTCTTCAATATCCATTCTCTGAATTTAGTAAAGTTCCTTAAAATTTGATAATAATATAAATGTTGTATAATACCCATGAGTATTTGTGAAACACAATTGATAATAGGAAAAACACATTGGAAAACCATTTAAAATCTTCTTTTAAAATATACGTAATTTAATTGTTCCGAATCCTAATTCAAATTTTACTTAAACTTGTACGTCATATTCTATATCAACTATTTTAGGAATGTTGTAGTTGCGAGAAAATAAACAAAATTAAAACCAATTTACATCCGTGAAAGAATAATAAAATATATAATTTTTATATCGATATATAATTAATAAGCGCAAATTATGCTAAATATATCTGTATATTACATTTCTCTAAAATTTAACGATTTTATTGTTATTAATATGATTATAAATATAAAAAATTGTGAAGAAACAAATAGCATGTTATGATTGTTATTATTGTTATTAGATACTTTTGTGTTTCGCTCTTTTTAATTCAAGTTAGTATTGTATAATTACTTTAAACTAAAAAGTAATAAAATAGATCGATATACTTCATTAACGAAACACAAGTATTATAATTCCAAGTACTCGTTTAAATAAATATGGAAAGTAAAAATATCCTTAATATATTGCCTAATTTATTAACTTGATAATATGGTGTCATCTTGTAAGTCTAAATATAGTTTCCATTCAAATTTCGGTTGTTTATTGCAAAGCTAATATAAAACGGCAAATATAAAATGCATATTCGTCTAAAAAATTATCGATAGATGGTTATATATAGTTATTAAATACATATACTCATATATTAACAATTTAAATCTTTTGAATCTTTCTTTCGACTCGAAAACGTAGGTTATAACTCTAACATAGTTATATAGCTAAAAGTTATATAAAATTATTTCGATTTTGAACCATTCGTCTTTCTTCGCCCAAATCAACGATGATAATTGCACCCCTAAAATACTTTTTTATCCAATAAATGCTTATGATTTCTATTCGCTATTTTATTTTGTAGGTTTCTAAGAAAACCCGACTAAAAAACAAGATATAATTATAAGACCTACAATTTTTTTTAAATAATTAATAAAACTGTTTAATGGTATTTATAATTCTTTAAAATCAAATAAATATTTATAAAATTGTTTTTGATTAAACATAAAAAAAAAATATTTCCACAAAATAATTTTCATCTTCATATTCCTATTAGAATTTTGAATTAAATAATAAATATTTTATATATAATTTTTTTTTAATCAAAACTTAGAATACTCGTAAAAATGTTCCTCATAAACTTTTACTTACTACGATAATTATTTTTCGTCGAGTCAAACTTTGTAATTACCTTTTTACTATTTTACTTCTTTTTTTTAAAAAAAAAATCAACCTCAAACTATTGTTTATGAGTCTAATCAAAGGGGAAAATAAAATTTAATGACTGTCTAGATTTTAATATCTTTTCATTGTTAACTGACTAAGAGTTATTCGATATATTCCCCATTAACGTGTAATCGTAAAATGACCAAACCCCGAATAGAAAAAATACTTCTTTCGTGACACAAATTCTCCCAAAATTACCAGATTGTTTATGTCCTTTAAGGTCGTGTTATTCCTTTTTCCTCGTTTCTCATTTTAACTTCCATAAACAATTAAATAAAATCCAATAGGGCACAAAAGTCGTTCGGATTGTGATGTACAAGTATCGTATACGAAACTGTTATTTGTATAAGTCATTAACATTGTTTAATACTCTTTTCTTCTTATACGCGCACTTAATTCTTTTTAATTTCGTTAAGGTATCATTATATAGTACTTATCTACTTGACATAAACATGTCTGAAACACGTACGTATATACGTATATATATTCATGTGAAAATTTAAGTCGCAATACTACTTGAGGTATCGTACTTCACACCCACATTGTGTTCGTATAATTGTATGTTTGGAATTAAACGACTACATTAACAGGGACATAATTATTACGTATGTGCAAATTACACGTATACACATCTTATATTACGACGATATATTTACTATAATTTTTGACTTATTAACGTGACGAGAAAATTTGAACTTGGTACAATTCGTTCACGGAGTTTTTTGTCTTGACAAAAGAATTAATGTGCGTTTTTTTCGACAAATGTCGTTATATGTTTAAAGGACGTAATTTGTACAAAAACGTGACACGGCCGTAAACTCTGCTTGTTAAATTGTCTATTTTCTGGACTCTTCCGAGTCCTTGTTTATGACAACTGATAAATTAAACACTTGAAAAAAAACTATAAGTAATAACTTCGGAATCGGACGTAGTATATTTCAATCCATTTTTAATTATTTGACTATAGTTTTTTATGATTGGAATATTTGAATACGAAACTATTTCTTGTTATTTTTGTTGAACCTTTTTTTTTATAAACGTTTAGTTTATCAATAATTATAATATATTAACACTACGCGTAAATTAATTTTGTTTTTAAAGCGTTTACCGTTGTTTTACCCCAGGGTCGTCACGGAAAAGGATCTATATTCGTGTGGGCTTCCGGTAATGGTGGACGGCATACCGATTCTTGTAATTGTGACGGATATACAAACAGTATATTCACATTATCGATATCCAGTGCTACACAAGGAGGGTAAGTAGGCAGAATGAGAACGTAATATTTTTTTAAACGCTTTATTCGTTTGAAAATCAACCGCTGCTTCAAATCGAATTTCTTAATAGCTGACTTAAATGATTCACAAATTCTTTACGTCAAATATATTACGAAATTCGTGGGAATATCCGACTATATTTAACACAATTTCTATCGGTGAAATTAAAATTATTATTAATTTTCGGAGTACTTTATTATTATAAATATCGAGAATTTGTACTCGATGGTAATATCTAATACTTTTAAACGAGCAATTCTTGTATATATATATATATATATATATATATAATCTGAATCTCGGAAACAGCTCCAACGATTTTCATATAATTTAGTATGCGGGGGGTTTCGAGGGCGATAAATCGATCTAGCTAGATTTCATTTTTAGAAAACGTCGTTTTATCCGTGTTTTCAGGCAATGAAAAACTGGTTTTATTTAAATTTATATATAATTTATATTTATATTTAATTTAAAATATTTTCCATAAAACACGATTTACCAAAAAAAAATACCGAGCAAAGCTCGGTCGCCCGATATTAGTTAATAAATTAGCTTTATAGTTGTCTATATAATAAAATAATTTACTTAGTTTCCGAAAATAGGTTCTCGCTGAATATAGTAAAAGAAAAATGTTTAAATCGGTTCGACCTGTTTTGACTCTATTACAGACAATCATAACCCATCTAAGCCAGTCCATTTTACAGAGTTATATATATATATATATATATATATATATTCATATGCAGTGTATACTATATGTATAGTTAAACCTTATTTATTATTTATTTATAAATTCTATAGTAATTCCTGTTAACTAAACTGGACCAAATTCACTGGTATAGTATGCAGAATTTCTGTTATAATTTATTTTTAAAATTACTGTTGCAATCATGTACGCGCATAATTAACGTAAAATATAAATCCAAATATACAATCGCACGTGAAACTTTTTCTGGCTAAACGAGTTTTTGATTATGATACAATTGGGATTACATTTTAACATAATTCGTATTTTTTTTCAGCTCTTATAATAGTTTGTAGAGTGAAAACTGTAATCTGTACAAAAATAAAACTACAGTTAAAAAAGTAATTTTACAAAAAAATATCTAAATTTCATGACCTACATAATATAAGTTTCTTCGAACAATTATTTCTGAAATAATTTGAAAAAAAAGCTTATGAGCTTATCAATTTCACTTAGTTAAAAGATTTACAAAAAATGTAATAGCACATCTAAATTTTTTTAATATTTAGTACTCGAAATATTTTTAAAAGTAACACTTGAAATATAAATATGTATACGTATGTTAATTAAGCACTCTTACACTTGTCTAAACTAATAATTTCAATAACTACCTATTAAAATTAGTCCTATTTGAATTATTAATAATATTGCCGTTATTATCATTTTTCTATCTGCCTTATTATTTTGTTTCAATGAATGTTTTTAAAAATTTAGCGCTATTACTTACTTTTTTATAGATACAATAATTAACTAATCGATTATAAAAAATTAAAAAAATTAATTTATTTGTTAATACAAATTAATATATTTATTTATTTATTTATTTATTTATTTATTTATAGTCATTAGAGATTTACATTTCTAATTAATTCTTAATATTTTATTTGTTATAATAAAATAATAAATAAAATCAATTTATCAAGTATACTAAATTAATTAATAACTAAGATTACAATAGAATACATTTGTAGATTTATTTTTAATTTATCATATTTTATGATAAATAATCACAGAAAACATTTTCATAAAGTTATAATGAACTGCGAAATATTTTAAAACATATTCTGGTTTTCTATTTACTATAAATTCGTACAAAATATTTATTTAAATAAACATCTTTTAAATAGAACAAGATTCCAGTTTAATAAAATCGTAAACATTTGTATTTTTTTTGTTTTAGTTTATTATGATAAGCACATATGTGTTGACACACATACCTCGTAGAGTAATAATTTTTAGTACATTTATTTTATAAAATTATTTAACTGGGCATTCATTTTTATTACATTTAGTGCCTATATATAATATAATATAATAATAATATACCTTTATATAATATCTAAAATGTTTCAGGATTTTTCAGTGTATTTATTATTTATAAGTCACAACTATGTTTTTATTAATTTCTGCTTTATTCATATCGTATACAATTTCCACACGGTATTCCACGTATTTATTTTCGATTTAACGTAAGAATAAACGATTACTACGTATTCAGATATTATAAACGGGAAATTTGAAACTTAAAGTGTTCCTTTGTTATTGTATGGATAATCATTTAATTATGTGGCTGATGGTCTACCATTTCACGAAAACTAATATAAGTTACATACTGTAATCTACGACAATATTCACAAGAATGCGTGTCTTAGGTACTGTATTGTTTAAATTAGTTGTTAACTTAATACAACGTTTCGACTGTCTAATAAAGATATTTGATATTTAAGGTATACACCTAATCAAATTTACTGACGAATAAACCGATTTTAATGGCATTTGTATTCATTGACTCGTTGAGCGAAATGTGAACAATAATCATGTTATATTAGCTTAATGCACACGGCAGAATTCAAAGTGGTTATTATTAGGGACTAATTGGAATTAAATCTAGAAAATAGTCAAAATCTGTACATTATAAATTATAATATTTTAATGAACCGAGTATTATTTATAACTGAAATCATTTTTCACTAAATCGGTTGTTTGACTAAAATATTTGATACGTTAAAAATATATATATTTGAAAAATATTTTTTAAAATAAAAAAATATTTATAAAAAAATCTTACGGACCTTATTAAAATAGTTTTGTATCAGTATACTCGTATTTTACTCTGTTTAACAATAATTAATGATGAAATAACGTACGTAACATAAATGCTAGTTGTACGGGCCTGGGGCGTATAATAATAGTGCACGTACCCAATTACCAGACTACGTGTTTATAACTCTAATAATTTAATTCGACGAAAAATGTGATGGCAACTAAATACATCTTGTATTACCAATAACGCGAGTAACAGTGGCGTAACTACGCGACGAGATCAGAGGGTGAAGTTGTTCCGGGGCTTAGGAAGGCCGATGTTAAATTTCTTTTTTCTCAATTTAAATAAAAAAAAGATGTACATATACGCGCTAGTTTTATTTTTATTTCACCTATTAGACCATATTATAAATTATCATAAACTTTTTTTACGATGCGTGAACATTGCTGTATCGTCGCAATGTTTGTTCGTTCGATAACGGGTACCCGCGATGACGACAACGATAACTTTTATGATCCCGCCCACGCCGTGGTATTTTCGCCGTCTGGCCCGACGCGCAAATTTGAAAATTGAAAATCGTCAAAAATTATCGTCGAAACACCAAATCTCATACTCGTTTGTCCAATTTAACTCTATCAATTGAATGAGCTGCAGCAAACAAAATTGACGCGTCGGATATTATATCCGATTTCACGGAAAATAAAAAACCCAATGGAACCAACCGTTTCCGAGTTTTACACGTAGCGAAATTAACCGAAACTATTCGATTATTATTCTATACACCCGTCTATAGATAATTCGTTCGTTAAAAATACGAGTATTTGGAAAACAAACGACACATATAGATATTGAATACTTATTAGTTATTTTGTTTTATGTTATTATTATAAATAACTAGCTCAACCAGCGTGTGTTTTCACCCAAAGGAAGAAAGTGTTTGTGCTGTAAATCTGTCTATCGAAGTGCTTTTGGATACACCATATTTTTTTGTTTCTCCGTCCGGCGCGTACCCCAATAAATCGGAAATTTTTCCGACGAACGAAAAGACCACATATAGCTGTCCGTGTGAGAATCGTGAATTTATTAAACGAAAATAAATACAACGCAGTACGTTATTATTATAATAATTGACATATTGAAATTTACAATAACGGTACACAAACTTCCGGCCAGAACTGCTCATCTAGATTATATAATAAGATTTATGATGTAAAAGTACAAAATGTCGATATACAATCATTATTGTAAATTTCTGTGAATCGTTTTACAAACGAATCGTCGCTTAAACTAAAAAGGACAGTGTAACGACTTACGTTCAAGCAAGATAAGAACCCGATCTTTTTATAATTTTTAACTATCACGCCGTTACATAATATAGAAATATATAAGAGTTAATATTAAGTTCCGGACATAGTCAGGAAGTAATGTCGCTTTTTAATTATTCTTTAATTTCGAATAAACCCTAGTATATTTGTGTATGATTTGTGATTAAACGAAGAACGCACGACTTTGTTTTTAATGGAACTGTCTGTTCAAAACGAAAAATTAATGTTTTTATTTTACTACGTTGCGCAACGAACTGATAAATCGGAGGGGAAAAGACGAAAGTAGTATAAATACGTGAACAGATTCGCAAGCGGAAAAATAAACAATACGGCGAAAATAACGCGCGCGATCGTTTCGTCACTAAGTGCATTCATTAGTTAAGACGTTAAGCACGTACGATTCAGCGCTATCCGAGGAACGCACATTCAAAAAGTAGCGGCGTTAGTGATTGTCGTTTCGCGACAACTAAACGGCGATTAACGATTTGTGTTTCTGATTCGCCGGATCAAAAGTACGTTAATTTACGTACGTACGTCCCGCGCGCGTTATAAATATTCGATCGCCGTTCGGGTTTCAATAATTACGTATGGTCCGATCGAAACACGTATCCATCGAGATATTCGAGCACATTCACGAAATATCGAAGTTGAGTGGGTCATATTTTTATTATTGACTACCGATGATCAATACCGCGGTGCACTAATGGTGTTTCCGAGAAAAACTACTCCGCGGCGCACGTAAAAGACGTATTATTATACCGTGTAATGCAATAACGATCGTCCCCACGCGTTTACAATTCGCTCTCTCTCTCTCTCTCTATCTCTATCTCCATGTACATACAGCGAACAGACGAAAGCCGCGCCAATATACGGAAACGCGACGATATCCGGACGCCGACGGCTGTAATAACAATAATGCCTGGCGACGGCGCGCGGCGCGTGTCGGGCAATGCGCTCGAAATGATGGCCAACAAATGTGTCGCGGAGGGTTACGCGCAGCGTGTCGTCGTCGAAAAGCTCCTTTTATTTTCAGGAACACCGGAGGGGTCCGGAAACCGTCGAGAGAACGAACGGTCGGGGCCCCGACTACATTTCGAGTGTCACGTCCGGGACGGCGGCGGTTATAGTTTCTGCCCTTCCCTTCCCTCCCTGCCGCTACCCCCGAAAAGCCTCGAGGATTTTCTACCATCCATTCGCGCCTCCACCGCCGCCGCCGCCTCCGTCGTTGTCGTCGTCGTCGTCGTCGTCGTCGTCATCTCCGCGCGCGCGGATATTACTTACGAGAAAGGTTTCCACGACCGAAGGGTGGTGTGTGTGTATGTGTGTGGGACGAAGGGGTAAAAGAGCTATAGATCGTATACATAGATGCTGATATACGCCACTGGTACCACCACTTTCGCGGCCCCGATCGATTCATTTCGAGTTTCGTCCCGAAATATATCTTATTCCGTGACCACCGCCGCCGAGCCTTTCAACGAAGGTCCCTCGCCTCCGACACTTAAGTTCAAGGGACCAAACACTAAATATCTGGACAACCATGCTCCCTGTATCCTATCGCCGCGGCGATTGATTGACGCGTCAAATTTGTCGGTTCCGTTGTACGAAGAACCAATTTTGGCGGTAGTGCCACTCACAATACGCCCACTTGCACACGGTGGACGGTGTGAGAGATAATTTACGTTTCGTTCATACGTTGTTTTTGATATATTGTTGTCGACCATCGACCGATCGAAAGTGGATCGTAATTCTTAATCGTAACAGTGATTAACAAAATGGTCGATTAATAGCGGTTTTTAAAAAATCGACCGGTGAACGTTATATTCGTGCGCCTTGGTGCGATATCAGAAATAATACTTCGTGCGTAAAAAAAATTTTAATAAAGCCCGTTAAGTACCGTCGACATTTTTTATTCCTAGAAGTGATATTTCCCGTGAATTCCGCCACAAAGATCAACGTATTTCATTTGTCGGCGAACCTGAAAACAACATTTTATAGTCGTCTAAATGGTTTTATTTTTCCTTTCGAGTTCTACGTACTTTATCTCGACGAACAGTAATTGTGTGTAATATATTTGAAATCGTCGACTAATCGTAATAAATTGGAATTTTGAAATATCGTCGGATTTAAGTAAGAAAAGGGACGACAAAATGGCCACTGATAAAAGATCGATATAAAGAAATGAACCGAAGAGTGAAGCGGGTGATTTTCTGCGTATATAAGTACATACCTAACCGGAACACAACGAAATTGGCACGCGCGAAAATAATAAAAACAAATTGTGTTCGAACTAAATAGAAGAGAAAAACGTTGGCGTTTTTACGAGGAAATATTTTTCTTCTCGTTACACGATTATCATATATATAAATCGTACTCTACACGTAACATGGTAGTCACTAGTAATGGTCCCATACGCGACTTAAATTTAATAAAAATAATATTCGACGCGGTTTACCAATAGCGCCACCGGCGGCTCGTAACCATTTAACTATATACGTATATAATTTGCCCTAGTCAACAATATTGTAAATATTTATAATTATTACGATTATGAATATTTGTCGTTCCTGTTTTATTACGAAAAATTGTCATTTAATAACCGATTTATTGTTGGAGTCAAACACGAAATAGACGGATAAGTAATGTGTAATTCAATTAGAAATTCGATCGAACGTTTAATTTCGATTCGAAAACGAAACGCTGAAAATGTCGGATATAAAATTTATTGAAATCAGGTCGTTGCGTAATAGTTTTAATTCGAGATTGTTTCGCGTAACAAGTTTATGTAGATTTAAACGTTACAGAAGCCGTATTATTATCCTTTCGGTATTTCCATTCGGGTTGAAATTAAATATTTAATTGTTCTTCAACAACTCTTCTTCCGCGAATTATTCGACATCAAATCCAACGTTATTTTTAACCCTAGAACGTTATTAGCGTATTATACCCTTAGGTGTTTAATTTTTTTTTTTTGTATAAAAACGCCGCTGGTATTTTTTCACGCGCTTACATTGTTTTATATTACCCTTACCTTCTACATATATAATATAGTATATCAGACGGAAAATGAAAATTTGAAGTACATCGCACTTCGAATTAATCAATTTTTAATTATTTCGCGAGAAAAATACGAAGTTCAAAATACCGAGTAACTTTTAATCATTTTATTGTTATTACTTTTTTTGGATTTGATTCTTTAATGTATTTTATGCTTGGTTATTGGATATTTGTCAAACAACTTTTTTTATGAGTAAAATAGTATCGGGTACACCATACTATAGTGTATTATTTAACGATTTTCTCTTTATATTTACATGTGCGTGTGCATGTGTGTATTTTTTTAAATTATCTCGTGTCTTTTATTTTTTTTCAATAACTTATAATTCAGCGTGAATGCAATAATTAACTTCAAAAATACAAAATTTAAACGAGACATTTTTATCCTTATTACTATTATGGAACGTAATTAATAAATAATTGTCTTCAAAAAGCCATATCCCATTAGTTACAAATTTATATTATTCTCCCGTTTAACTTAATATTAATACCGTGAAGTTGTAACCTAGATTGATCAAAAGCGCATATATTATTGAGTTCGAAATATTGATTTACCAACCCGAAAACCGAACATCTTTATAATTTTGAAATTGTTATACGTTACGATATTATAAAACATATATTTCAAAGAGCATAAATAATAACAATAGTTTCGATGTTGAAGATTTTAAATAAACTTTTACTAATAAACGTGCTTAATAGTCTTTAGATTAAAAGGAAACAAAAGAATTATAATAAATGTGTAAACGTAATAAAGGTCAAATTAAACGTAATTAGTTTATAAACAATTCTGAATTATATAACAATAGTCGTGGGCGTGGTTTAAAATAGACCCCCCATAATGTTTTTCCGTCTATTCTGACCATGGTGTTTTCAGAATTTCGATTAAAAAATATCTTTATATTATTTTCATTGTTTACGTGAGTACATGACGTGTGAACATACAGTCATATAGATTCATTTTGTGCTCTCTGTATTTAACTAATGTCTATGCAGAGTTCAACAAGAAACATCCAAATCCAAGCTTGTGTAAGTGACATATTCAAATTAATTTACTAACGAGTTAATACAGTTTTTCGAAAATACGTGAAGTTAATAATTCGTTTAAAACAAATACGATTGATCGAAAATTCGATGGTCTGTTTATATTAAGTATAGAAAAATAATTTTAAAATTCGTACGCGTTTTTAATTAATATAATCAAAAAATGAAAGATAACGTTAAACTAATTCTTAAGATCTTAATAATACGTGGATATTATTATAATAGGCACATAAAATATATAAAAAAATTATTAAAGGCGTTCAAGTATATGGTGATTAAAACGAAAAATGGTATAAAGAGCGTGACGTGGCCCCTTGCAGGTTTATAAGTTATCTACGATTTTACCACCCTCTCCCCCCCCAAAATGTAGTCCCAGTTGTATCTATAACAATAATGGTATAGGTTAGGTTAGTCTTTTATGATTATTGAAATCGTCGGTTTCTTATGTATCACGTGTATCGCCGTAATATTACGCGTTATAAAAAACGTAATAACTTCCCGAATGTTTTGAACTAATAATTTTGTATTTTACTAAAATATGTGTACGTTGTATCTTCTAATATTAGTGCTCGAGCGGCGAGCTTTTTCGAGAGACTGCGATTAAAAAATATAATCTGGCGTCATCTGGAAGCTCCAGTTTTATTACTACCGGAGGATCATTTCGTATTTATTGTTTGACGAAGATTAAGTTATTTTAGTAGTCCGTTTGGAAACTGAATAGGATTATACTCGTATTATTGTTATCGTTATTATCCCTAGATAAATAACTACTTATTGATACCACTGTTTTAAGAACTTTAGTGACGATAATAAATATTAA
Source organism: Geopemphigus sp. TES_GeoC_2020 (assembly GCA_025469175.1). Taxonomy (NCBI): domain Eukaryota; kingdom Metazoa; phylum Arthropoda; class Insecta; order Hemiptera; family Aphididae; genus Geopemphigus; species Geopemphigus sp. TES_GeoC_2020. Next base: position 83,800 of record JAIPRN010000260.1, on the reverse strand, counting down.
AAAAAGGGACCCGGAAAACAAAAGTGTCTTTCGCGCGTGTTTAAAATTTGACTACTCATTGTGCGTTTTAGATACAAACCATGGTACCTTGAAGAATGTTCGTCAACGCTGGCGACTACTTACAGCTCGGGTACGCCGGGTCATGATAAAAGTGTGGCCACCGTGGACATGGATGCTAAATTACGACCGGATCATATTTGCACCGTGGAGCATACTGGTAATTATTTGAATAATATTTAACGACAGCGACAAAACATTTTGCACGCGATTCCCGCAATTTTTTTTTTTTTACTTTATACCATTGCGTCAAATTATCAAAATTAAAACGCGAACGAAAATTCCGTAATTAACGTTACTTTTACGTTCATTTAATTCATTATACTTTCAAATTTACCTACAAACGTTTACGTACATTTCAATTTTTGTTTGCTTACTAAAAAATACGCAACAGTGTCTTATATAGAGTTTTTCGACACGCCTACAGGTGTTCTTTTTCTTTTTAATGTTCTCTAGAATATTGACAAACGTTTGTAAAGTTTATAACGATTTTCCAATCGTTAATGATTAATATCGTGTTTATGTTCGAACACGGTTGTATATCATTCAAATAACCGTATTTTACGATTTCTATAGTTCGAATTTTTGTGCTCTGACAAATTGATCGCGAGGCACTTAACGTGCCCGTACCTATATGTTGTTTGGATACCATCATCCAGTGTACGGACCTCGCAACGATGCTCATATATTACGCCAATATTCGTATTGCGGCAAAATAATTGAATAGCACTCCACCCCGTAAGGCGATAAATCAATTCATTTTTCTTTCAGCTGTTTCCGACTAAATTCTCCAATCTCTGTTTATGGTTTAAAGATTATTAATAGCCGTTTTTCCCCGATTTTCCTGCATCGTCGACGAAAAACTGCGCGTGACGTCCGTATGTTTGTAATAAAGTTTCAGACATTTTCACCTTGTTTGATTTATGAACAACAAACGCTCACATTCGCGCCGAATATAATTTTATATTATACACGTTCGTATTTACCAATGGACTGTTTTCAGGGACGTCAGCTTCGGCTCCGCTGGCTGCTGGACTTTGCGCGCTGGCCCTCGAAGCAAACCCTGCGTTGACATGGCGGGATATGCAATACATTGTGGTGCTCACGTCCAAATCGTCACCATTGGAACGGGAAGGAGGCTGGATATCCAACGGAGTGGGCCGTAAAGGTAAAGTCAAAAATACGTGTACTTAAATGTACGTGCGCGCGCGCGCGCGTGTGTGTGTGTGTGTGTGTGTGTGTGTGTGTGTGTGTGTGTGTGTGTGTGTGTGTGTGTGTGTGTGTGTGTGTGTGTGTGTGTGTTGCGAATATAGGATACGCATTTTAAATGGATTATATTTTTGCGATGGTGGTTCGAGGGTTACACCGTGAAATTGCCAAAGCACATTAATGAAAAACAGTAAACATTAATGGTGGCCGATAGAAGGAGAGTGGCAGAATGTTACTTCGCTACCCACTGGTCGTCGGCCTCCTCTCGTAGCATGTGTACGTGACTGTCCGCGACAGTGCACTAAAAACACGTCGAGGAAAATTCAGTATTTCAAATAATATTCGTTCGAATAGAAGCCCGTTGGCCGACGCCCTATTCGATACTTAACACGCTAAATATATATTTTCAAATTTTCGACGAGCCTTAAAAACCAAGCGTTTGTTCGATTTTCGCTTCCTATTTTTCCTAAAAATCGCTTAACGTTCTACCTACGCAAAAAAACCTCCGCTTATCATCTCATTTTCCAAACACGGTTTGATACAATTACGTTTACCTATACGTTTTATATTGTATCGTCAGTATAATATAAATATGTATAGTACATATTGGACGTTAATCCAATAAACTAAAGGGATTTGTATACGTATTTATTAAAGCACGACGTTATAAATGTTGTAATTGTGGATGAACTTGATACTAAAAGCGGCGTTTTTTTCCAAGAAAATATTTTGTCGTAGCCTACGTTTATTTAAAAAACAAAAAAAGGTTTCAAACTGCGGTTTTATTAAATTTCGTTTATCGTATTTCGTTTCGTTTATTAATAATAAATTTGGCACTATTCCAACATTATTTATTTGTCAGTATCGGATGTGTAATTAAATCCTGTTATTAGCTATTCATACGCATTTAACTTAATAAATTGACTATAACTATAGCCTATATTTGTTGAATATTAGCGTGCGAAAAATCGCGTCTTTTTAATATTTTATGAGATTATAAATAAGACAGCGGTTAAAAAGATATATTGAACATTCTTATTCGATTATGAACTTTGAAATAAATCTAGCCAATTAATATTATTAATTAAAATACAGACTACAGAATAAAGAAAAACATTTAATTGAATATTTAAATATTCTTTAATAAAATAAAAGGAACGATTTTAAATAATTTGAAGGGATTAACTACGAATTAATTTACATTTATTCGTACGAAGATAACGACATTATTACTAGAATTTTTGTAGAAAAAGTAGTTGTTTTTATTTGAGTTTGTTAAAAAAAAAACAAATCGTTACGGTTAATATTATAATGTGCGTATATACACTTTTAAAAATTATTACAGATACTAAATTAAATATTAAATACCGAAATATAACTATTTTCATGGAACAAGTCGTCGTGAATAAACTTTTTTATTTAACTAACGATAAATTACTCTATGTTGAAATTTAAACAACTACATTAGTACATTCGTATAGTACCTAAATAGGTCAACCAATTATAATTTTTTTGATTTGATCAAGTCAACAATATTTATCCTTTACACGTGTAAATGCCATTAGTTGCGTAGAAATTATTTATGAAATTTTACTTGTGTTAGTTATCTAAATGACTAAATATACAAATACAATATAACACGTTGATTCGATAAGAATAAATAAGAAACGTAAATAATAATATTAAGGAAACCAATGTTCTACGTTGTTTCTTTGCTAATATTTTCAACGTTAAAACAAATAATAACGCTTTTTAACTATTTATTAATATTCGTTTATTTAATTTCATTAGGAATTATTAAAGAGTTATAATTTTTTTGGAAGATATAGTTGTACCAAAACAATTTATTTATTTATAAATCCTTTTGAATTACTCCCTGCTATATTTCCGGATAATCCCTGAATCCATACCTAGATATCCTCATATCCCGGGACCGCCAAAAAACACCGGGGTTACATTCTCGATTCGCTACAGGTTTACTACCGCGTAAGTATTACTTTATTTTGGTAGTTGTTTTTTTTTTGGTAAAAAACAATAATATAATATATTCAAGAATATCAAACACTACGCTGGTCGATACATTTGAATTTATTATTTTGCTTATAATTTATTTATAAATAGTAACGTAAAAAATATAAGCGATACGTTAAAACAGTTCGTGCTAATTGCTGCGATTTTACAAATATTCGCGAAACCAAATACACGAAAAAAATCTATTTGTATACACACGGGTGGCGGAGATTATGTGATTATTCGGGATTGCAAACCACGTCGTATCAAACGCAATTAATCGTAAGCCGCGTACGTTACATATTGGACGTACGCTTCGCATATATTATAGTGTGTGTGTGTGTCCACTCGTATAAATCTGCACGCGTAATATAAAAGTATCGTACCTATTACGCGAATAATATATTTGCGATGTGTAATCGCTAAGTTGTAATAATTGTTAAATACGTTCTTTCCACTCTTGTATTTTAGTGAGTCACAAATTCGGGTACGGTCTGATGGACGCGGGAGGAATGGTGTCATTGGCCGAACAGTGGACGACGGTGCCACCGCAACATATATGCAAGTCCCAAGAGATCGCCGAGGAGAGGTAAGCGAAATTGTTTTCGTTTTCGCCTATTCGTTTTGCTCGAGATCGACGCAATACTGTGTGTATATATATATATCTGTGTATGTTTGTGAATATGCGTGCGTGCGTGTATGTGCGTGTGTGTGTGTGTGTGTGTGTGTGCGCGCGCGCGCTCGAGTTTATTTGTACAGTATTTACACTACTTTTCGACGTTAAGAAAAATATATAAACGGGCGCGTTTATGTGTGTGTGCTCTTAAAATCGCGCAAAAACTGCGTCACGCCGTCAATGACTTAATTTCGCGGGTCATTACGGTAAACAATTTTTATTTCCCCGAGGAAACTCGATTTATAATTTGCCGTACGCGTCGCCTCGTTACTCCGTTCATGACCGAACAATACACATGTATCGTGGCCGGCCTTAACACCGCCGTGAGGTTATTACGTATACAATACGGTATTATTATAAAACGTATATTATGGTGCCGTCGTACCGCCGGCGTGTATAACCCGTGGGACGTAAAGTGTAATCAAAATGTCGATCGTAATATTATAATTATATAAATAAATCGCCCTTTGGGTTCCGCGCGAATCAAATTGTGAATGCGCGTTGGTTTTACAACGACGCGTTCTCCTTCTTTTTTTTTTAATTTTTATTTTCTCCGTGACCATTTTCTCGTACAGCACGATTGGTCCGAGTTTTACAGTTTCACCCTATTTTCTGACTGTCAATCGTATCAAGTTCGGCAATAAAATTTTAGGGTCTGAAGTTCGAGAATTTAATACGACGTCTGTACTGTGTGCTATTCCGACGATTCATTTTAAAATTTTAAAAATCGTTAGTCGCCCGTTGTTTCGATCGTTTAAAGTTCAGATTTCGGGTAAAATGAAAGATTTGACGATTAAATGACGACCACTTACCTTTTCTATTTCGGAACATGAGCGATTTCGGTATTTAAGCGCCGAAACATTAAATACAAAATCGTGGATATTACTTCGCTACACGCGGAATACGTTAAAATCGACTCGGACAAATATTTGATATAAGCGTTTAAAATTAATTTACGGCGAAATTCGTTTATTTCGCTACGTTTATTTTCAATTATGAAACAATTCGTTTGCATCGTAATCTAAACTCGAAAATTATGTTCAATGTTCATATTGCCATTTCATAACGCGTAAAAGTCTATAATTATTCTGGTTCGTGCATTTACGTTACACGCAATCGAATTTGTTTATAACGTAATTTAATATTTTCTTAATATCTTCTAAGTCGTTGCTTTGTAATTCGAAATAATAATAATTCGAAAATCTGTCTAAGTATACCAGAATTTGAACCGCCAGCCATGTCACCAGCGGCTTTTTTTTTAATACTTTACAACAACAATAATAATAATACGTTGGGTCGTAAACTATAAAATAATTATCGTTCGCGCGAAATTTCGTTTCGAACGCGTCACGTATTCGTCAAACTAGCCATATCCCGATGGTTTAGACGAAGGTTAGTTTATATATTGGAAGTGAAACGGAGACGATACGCGCGGCCATGATTTTCGTTACAGGCAAATCGAACCGAGTCCGGGCAGCTCGCTGACCGTGACAATGGACGTGGGCGGGTGCCAGGGTAGCCTGAACGAGGTGCGATTCGCCGAGCACGTGCAATGCAAAATATCGTTGCGGTTCTTCCCGCGGGGCAACCTGCGCATCGAACTGACCTCGCCGCTGGGCACCACGTCCACGTTGCTGTTCGAACGGCCCCGGGACGTGGTCAGCTCGAACTTCGACGACTGGCCGTTCCTGAGCGTGCACTACTGGGGCGAGAAGGTGGACGGCACGTGGACGATGACCGTGCACAACGGCGGCAACCGGCACGTCAACCAGCCGGGTATACTGAAGAAATGGCAGCTGATATTCTACGGGACGGCTACCAACCCGATACGGTTACGGTCGCCGCAGTCGCAACCGTCCCCGCCGTTCGCCATATCGCAGCAGCAACAGCAGCAGCAGCAGCAGCAACAACAGCAACTTCTCGTCCAGCCGGCCAAGAGCGCCGCCGGCAGCTTCCCGTACGCCCAACTCGGTAACGGTCAAATATCCGGCTCGCCGTCCGTGTACCATACGAGCATCACCGACATACTATCGCAGACCGGTTTCCGGAGCTTTCCACCCGACGTGTTCGCCGCAGCCGGCAGCGACATCGAGGTAAGGTGACGGCGGTGTACACCCGCCGAGCGACGGCGTTCGAACGCGTTCGTTCAAACGATTCGATCGTACCGAAACCGTTTGATAATCAAAGGTCGTTACGGCCTATGGAGAAAATATATATTGTTTAAAGTATTTCGACAATTAACGATATACGTCATCATCATTGTCGATAAACGAATAACGAACAGAAATGTAAAACGTTTGAATGCTGAAGTAAACCGAGAAACCAATAATAAAAACGTCGATACAACGCCCGACATTACTACAATGTAAACGTTCGGATTTTTCGCCTATCGAGAAAACGGGGCAAAGTCGTTAATAAGAAATTCCGTTTTGCGTTAGATGGCGGCGAATGCATATTTGTTTTCGTTACGCGACGGAGACTATTTAGTTTATTTATAACGATCGCGCGCCCGAAACGACGTATCTCGCGACTTAAAAAGCATATTTCGAAAACGATCGAATGGGGCGCTACTACTATACAGTGTGTCAACTGCCCGGTGGTACATTAGACCCATCCGACGACGTGGACGGATAATTTGTTATTATTATTCGAATATTATCTAAAAACGTCGAAGTATTTTCGAACGGGTCAAATTAACTCGTCAAATCTCGACAGTTTTCGCCTCCTCCCACATCCCCCTCGCCGACTACATAGGGTGGTGTACCGCGCTTTTCTTTTAAACTCGGAAATCAATATAATATAGCAACTCGGCGGCGAGGTGTGGGAACCGTTTCTCTCGTCCGATTCAATTCGTATTTGACGATTCGTCACGCGGAGTTTATTCACCAATATTTTTCGTAACGAATATCTAGTTATATAATTGAAGGGGCGAAAAACGTTTACGAACAAAAGACGAGAAATTAAACCGTACTTGTTCACAAAACACGCCCGTAACGGATATGTTTCCATTATTGTATGCTTACACAGACGTCAATTACGTCGCTAACCAGCACGCGCTCGAACTCGCAGACTACCCCCGAACGGCCGATCGACGGACAGACCATTTTGCACGACTGCGATCCCGAGTGCGACTCTTACGGCTGTTATGGCAAAGGTCCCATGCAGTGCGTCGGTTGTCGCAACTTCAAGCTGGACAAGTAAGACAGATGTTTTATACATACACATAATTATCGGGCTTTATGAATTCTGCCCGATTCTAATTCAATTCAACCAACATAAACGTATTATTGCCGCTAAATCGTACGATTTTTAAATAATATTTAATCCGATTAATTGTAACATTCGTGTGTAAACTAACAGTCCGTTTTCGCGAATCGCGTTATCGTCGTATGGATTATTAAACGGTTACGATCGGCAACACAGTAATATTAAATCGGCAATATACATTAATATTCGTGTCGACGTTTGATTTTTATTGATCGTTATTGCGAATACGTTCTCGACGTTTTTGATCGGCGATGCGTGTTTTTTTTGTTTTAAACCGAAGCTCGGGTTTAACATAATGACGCGTACATATTACGACCTCTTATCTGAATAACGAAATTTTCTTTTTCTTCTTGAATATTTTTATTAAGTTTCGAAATTCGTATTATATATTTGAGTGGTAAATAAAAACTACGACGTAATTTCAGAGTAATTCGTTTGTTTCGAACATTTGTCTTGCCACGTCGTAATATTTCGCGCCGGCTTAAGATAAATGCGATTTTAATACAAAGACCTTAATTCGCTGGATATCTCGTTTCGCCGTTTTGGACAAATCCTTGTATACGTTTTATGAATTGGTAGATATATGGGTCGTACTTGGCGCGGCTTGTTCGTTATACTCCACATATCCGCTTCTACCGGTTTTTCTTTTTTTTTGCAACAAACGTCTTTTGGAACTTCCCCGATCGAATATAGATAAAGCGATTTTCTAAGTTACCAAAATAAGCGCGTAATTTTACTTTCGTTAGAAAATAATAATAACACGTTTGTTTTATCGATACCGTCGTATTTGTATTTATTACGTGTATGTTTTGTAGACACGACAGACGTTCTGTGTGAAATTCGTGGAAATTTTAGTTTTCAAACACGTGGAAACAATTATTTACAATCAGTCCGCGAGTCATTTGGTTTCAACTGACGAATAAACAATGTAGAGTATAAAAGCGAATTCAATTCGCTAGGAACCGCGCCGTATAAATGTATTATACGTATAATAAATTGATCGAAATAACGTCGTATTAAACACTTTTGATGTGACCTTACGACCTGCGCTAATTTTGTTTATTCGCCACTATTCCTCTGGAATATTTTATCACGAATCAATTTTGTGAGTTGGTTACATACGTTTCTATACTGTTCGTCTATGTTTATTTCGTTTATTTAAACGTAAATGTTATTTTCATTATACGCGTATAATAACCTACGTTCGATATTAAAGAAAAGCGTTTGGTCATTATGTCTTTTAAGGTCATATTTGATGTATTTCATTAGAACGAAAAAAGAGTGAAACATACGTTTTAATATTGTGTAAATACAAAAATAACTACTGAAAAAACTGTGAACTTGTAAACTCGGACACAATAAAACTGTAGACTTATTAGTTTCGCTTACGTTTTGTATTATAGTTTTGCGGCAATGTCTGTTGGCCACGCCACCCTGTGAAATAATAGTAAACGAAATTCGAGCATTATCATGAAATAAAGTTAGATACGCCCACTTAACGGCAATAAAAGAGCAATTCGACAATACAACGCACAAAGACAAGATTTTCACTATATTCCAAATGAATAATATACATATTTCCATATTTCTACGTTCCACGTGCGTATGGTATATGTGTGCGCGCGCGCGTATACAAATGAGTGAACAACATATACGAAAGTTGTGAGAATTTTTTAAAACCAAAACTATATTCTCTAATTTTTGTCTAAAACGTTACCTTTTAGATAGCTGTCAATCTTAAATTTTTGAAAACATAATTCGCGAACACGAAAAAAATGTTTAAATAGTTTCCGAAAATTAAATAACTAAACAAAAAGTTTTAAATGTCTTACATTGCCATTACATTAAACGTTCTACATGGCCACCTCCAAAAGCTATGTAAAGTTTTATTAATAAACATCGTCGTATTTGAAACGCTTTAGTTTTGCACGTATTTGTGTTTCGTGATTTCTCAGTTGTTGAATTGTTGTTATCTCTGCTGGAGAACTTTCGTTTAAATTTATCGTCTTCTTGCCATTTGTTTATGATAACGTATGAAAAATGTTAAGAAAAAACGTTTAACTTGTACAAATCGTTATTCTTAAAACGCGCGTATTTCATAAACAAGATTGGTACATATAAATTCGTCTATAATATTTTGAAATCGTTCGTTTAAATAAATAAACAATCTTTCGATATTTAAATAACACCGCGATTTATCTTAAAAGTTTTAAAATTTATAATTTAATTTAAATACAAATTGTTTGTGCGCCATATATTATGTTTGTTTTTCTATTTTACTTATACAATTTTGAACGATCAAGTACTAGTGTTATTTTTGTTGTTTACTCGTCTTTTACATCCTACTTTTTATGGATAATTTAATAATGCATGAAACCCATATATAGGCGTATTGAGACGCGTAATATTCTCGAAATGTTAATGCAATGGCTGGGCCTGTCAAAATCGTTCTAAATGAAATATAAGTTTTGTTTACCTTGTTATATTTGTAAAGTTAATAATCTCACTCGTCTGGAATTTATTTGGACTTTATATTGACTTTTAATACATTCCACTATTAGTTCCAATATATGAATCGAATGTTCTGACGATTAATACAATTTTCGATAATCAATGTGTACAATTTATCATAACTAACAACGAACTATATGTCAAAAAGACAACTCACCCTGTTCGTTAAACGAAGTTTAAAAGAATTACTTCTAATCGTATGCTTATTTCCGTCGTTATTGTTTATTATCGTTATTATTATTAATATCGTCGCGTCATTTTTATTAGAAAATTATTACACACTAAATTACTTCAAAATAAAAGTCGATAGAATTTATATATTATAATAACAATGATAAAGATTTTATACCTTATATATGTCACAAAAATATTATAGTTAATAACTTAATACGTAATTATGTTCATTCACGATATCTAGTGTCAATTACTTAATTTACTCAATTTACTTAGGGTAAACGGATTTTTGAAAACGCAATTCCGGTTATAAAAAAATTAGTTTCTGTAAATACGTTTCGCTAGTAAATTTTCCTAATTGAAAATGCATAATAAATTATCTACTTACCGATCGATTATTTCGTAAATTATACAATACGTAATTACATTTTAAGTATTATTAATTAAATAATAGTAGTAAATAAATAAGTAATAAATAAATAGTAGCTTCAAATTTCATTAGGTGTATTTATTACACATACTGAAACTTAATTTTCCCAAAATTATCAGTCATTATTATTATTTATTTGTTTATGAAATACGAACGAACAGCTTAATAATACACCGCTAAGAAATGCACGTGCCGAGAAAGTTGATTAAAACGTTTAAAATGTTTCTAAATAATTTCGGAAAATTTACAATCCAACGTCTTCTTACCCATCTCCTGATAAGACTAAAACTATACGGGATAATGAAATTATTAAAACAACCGAATACATTTACCCAAGGTTTGATTTCCAAGATAAAATATTGTGTACTAATTAAAACTACGTTAACAAAAGAGCAATATTCCGAGTATTTTGAAACTTTTGAAATTATCTATAAAAATTGAAACTTATGTTGTAAAACAAAAACGTCAATTCTTTGAAATAATGCTTTGCTAAATTTCATTTGGATTTTTCATTAAATTTTTCTAAAAAAAAAAGTCTGTAGAGCACAGTTTAGTTTTCGGGATAAAAAAAAATTCATAATAATTATTTTCTGTATCGAAATATTAATTAACCTACCCAGATTAATAATGGCGTACCGACTTTATATATATATCGAAATAAAACGTTAACGAAAACATTTTCTGTGTAAACTATTCTTCCCCCCCTCGTCCCGTCACCATCGGTACTTAACTTTATCCCAATAGCCAACGTTCTTAGCGTTTTATTTTTTACTACGAAATTCGTTTTCAGTACTTGCGTCAGCCGCTGTCCCCCACGCAGTTTCCCGAACAAAGGCGGCGTGTGTTGGCCATGTCACGAGTCGTGCGAGACGTGTGCCGGCGCTGGACAAGATAGCTGCCTGACTTGCGCCCCCGCCCACCTGAGAGTCACTGATCTGGCAGTTTGCTTACAACAGTGCCCGGACGGATACTTCGAAAGTAACAAACCGTTAATGTTTCGACCCGCCCGAAATTCGGGCCTATCTCCCCTAACCAGTTTTCACGCGCGCAGATACAGAAGAAGGCACCTGCGTGGCGTGCGGCCCGAACTGTGGCAGTTGCGAAGGTCGGCCAGACCATTGTACTAGCTGCGAACACCACCTGGTACTCCACGATAACCAATGTTACGCGAATTGTCCGGTGAACACGTACGAAACCAACGATTACCGGTGAGTCCCCGTGCCGTGCGTTCCGTTTGTAGGACACGTCCGTCGCCCATTTTCGTCATTCCGCCATCACTAAATGATCAAACCCGTCCGGTTTTTACACGTCGAGGTGGCGTATTTATGGGAAGGTGTTAGGGGTTACCGCCCCCTCCCCCAGAGAATGTTCGACGATTTCAAATATTTAAACGTGTCGATAATATAATAATTGTTGGTTTAATTTGTAAAGGATAACGAAGAAAACGAAATATTTTAACGTTTAATTGGAAGTATTTCTTCGATTTCGTTCGTTAATTTTTATTTAAAATTCTAATAAAACCAATGTACCAATTCATTATTATGACAACCCACCCAAAAAAAAAAAAAAAAAATAGCTCGTAAATACGCCACTGGCGGTTCGATTTTCGTATAGAGGTAAAGTTCGCGCTTCTGACGTGCTCGCGCGCGAATCAGCGTACACGCGTAAACGATAATGACTTACGCAGGTGTGGCGCCTGCGACGGTAACTGCGAATCGTGCACCGGGCCGAACGCCGACCAGTGTATAACGTGCAAAACGGGTTATTTCGAGCTCAAAGGCACGTGCCATTCGAAATGCCCGGATTTCCATTATCCGGACCAAAAACGTCACGAATGTTTGGCCTGTCCGGCGGGTTGCGTCACCTGCAACTCGACCGCGTGTCACGCGTGCGACCACGGGTTCGCGTTGAACAAAAAAGGCCGGTGCCTGAAAACCGGCAGTCAACAATGTCAACCGGGTATGTGTCTACGGGACGTTATTTAGGCCGCGACGGTTTTCGCCATATTTCGCGAAAACCGCGTTCGATACGTATATATTTATATATTCGTTTTTCGACGATAATTCTCTCGTTCGCCGACGCTCTCTAATAATAATAATAATATATTCTCGCGATGAAAGCTGGTCAGTTCTGGACCGGCACGCAGTGTAAATCGTGTCACGAATCGTGCGAGACGTGCAGCGACTTCTCCGATCAAAACTGCCTGTCTTGCCGGTCGCCGACCATGTTCCAAGCGCCGGGCACGTGCGTGGAACAATGTTCGGCCGGTTTCTATCCGGATTTGCGATTCGGTACGTACGCGACGTGCCAGCCCTGTCCACATCCCTGCATCGAATGCGTGTCCCGCACCAACTGTACGATGTGCCACTCGCCGTTGTTGCTGCAAACCGGCCAGTGCCGTACGACATGCGCCCCCGGGTATGATTTGCGATTACCGTAAAACACTCGCGTAGCATTCGCCGTCGATGTCGAACTTGTTTTTTTTTTTCCCACCCCTCCCCAGATACTATAGCGACGTGGGCGCGTGCGCCAAATGCTACCTGAGCTGCATGACTTGCAGCGGCCCCCGCAGGGACCAGTGCGTGAGTTGCCCGCGTGGCTGGCAGTTGGCCGCCGGCGAATGTCATCCCGAATGTCCGCAGGGTTTCTTCATGTCCGACTTTGGTTGCCAGAAGTGCCACCATTACTGCAAGACGTGCAAGGGTACGTTCGTCGCCGATTTCTTAAGGCCTCCGTCCATCCCTCTATTCGTCCTCTTTACCACCGGGATTTAACGCCGGGACAATTAACCTGTACAGGCGAAGGACCGTTGCAGTGTACGTCATGTCCGCCGCACTTTATGCTCGAGGACGGCCTGTGTTCCGAATGCTCGGGATCCCAGTACTACGACCCGCCCACGCAGCTGTGCAAACCGTGCCACGCGTCGTGCCGCGCGTGCACCGGGCCGGGCCCTTTCAGCTGTTCGGCGTGCATGTTCCCGTTGCACTTGGACCGCAAGAACTCGCAGTGCGTGTCGTGTTGCGGGCCGCGTCCGCACGAAGACTGTTGCAGCTGCAACGCGGACACCGGGGAGTGCCACAACCTGACGCCGGCGGAAAAACGCCGGACGTCGGTCGACAACGAGTTGGACAACATGGCCGCCCGTCGCGGTAGCGGTTCGCCCCTTGTCCAGCAACAGTCGGCCGCCACCGGTGACCGTTACAACGGTTCAAACATTGTTATCCCCGCGTCATTCGGTTATATGGCGTTGGCCGTTTTCGCTTCCGTCTTGGTCGTTTTCTCCGTAGTGTTGGTGAGCGTAAATCGTGTACACAACGACGACGATAATAAAACGGGACTGCGTTCGAACGATTGTCGTTATAAAAATATCGAAACGTTCGAAGCGTTTCGTATTGATTTGTTCGAATAATGGCGATTACGCGCGTTGGGGAGATTTCGCCGATTGGTTTACGTCTGGTCCCGCGTATCAGAAATAAGTAATAACTCGTTCTCGGCCAGCTTGCTCCGAAAAGAAAATTAATTTGTTCATACGCTCCCGCGCGTAATTCGGGTACGATATTCGAGCTACGCCGTGTTCGCGTTCCCGCGCCGTTCAAATTACATGGCCGCGAATACGAACGGAAGTAAAGTTTATTATTTATCTATCCCGCCGAGGCCAGCGGGCCGAGAAAATCCGCTTCGACTGCCCGTCCCGTAGCGTCCTTAGGCGACACAGTTTTGTTCGTTTTCTCTCGGTTTCTTGCCGAACACGAATTGCTTAATGTAACAGCGTTCAGAAACGACGAGATCCGCACATTCCCGGCCGAAAACTCCATCTGTGCGTGAACGTACGAGAATACAAGAGAGACGGTCCCGTTGCCATTATCCATTATCTACGAGTTCGCCGGGAACGTCGCTATCGCCCCTCCGTTATCTTCTCCCCTACCCACGACCGACAGCCTACGCGCGCGCGCAACACCGCCTACCTCGTAACAATTGTTGAAAAATAATACCGTCGTGAACGTATTTGTCGCAGGTGAAACGGAAGCGCGGACAACATTCGGGTTACATAAAGTTGTTGCGACCACAAAACGATATGAACTTGGAAGACAACGACAGCGGTACCGCACTGTTCGCCGAAACGTGACTGGTCACCCGACCACATCAACCACTTGACAACAATATGGCCGTCCGCGTGGACACACGTGAACAGTGTCGTCCGGTGGAAGGTACATTTTAGAACAAAAAAAAAAGACAACGGAAATGAGATAATAATATTACGTAAAAAGGTTTTCGCTATATTTCTCTACTTCCTTGCCGTAGCTCATTTTTACAATACTCCCTTCCCCGCTACACAATTACGTACGTTTCCCATATTCGCTAAATCTCAACAGCTACAATCGTATTATTATCATCGTCGTTATTAACTATATTATTACTATTATTATCATTATTATTATTATTATTACTTTTTTTTATTAACGTTATTGTTATTATTTACCCGCTTGAACAAACGAACAATTCGTTACAATATGATTAATTTTAGTATTTCTTCAGTTCCTTTTCGGACGCAATCGTGTTAAATCAAATTTCATTTACGTTCCATTATTTTTTTTTTACACTTTTCTCGTGATTTAAAAAAGCTAAGTTTATGATTTATAATAATTATTTCAATTCAAATCCGTCCGTCGAAACGTTGCTTTTTACGTTAGTACTCGCGTTCATCTGTCACCGGGTTTTTTCATTTTCTGTTTTTTTTTTTACGAGTTATGATCAATTTTAAGAACAAATTGTAGACACATATTATAGAAATATTAATATTTAATTGTTGTACGGGTGGTATTACTCTCGCTTGTTTCCAACGTAGTTTATAATTAGACGCTAAATATTTTTCACGGCTCTCTCTCGGCATATATCTTGTTACTGTTTTCAGTTAGTTTGTGTTGTGTTGTCATTTTATCGATCACGTTTTAATAACTATTATTACACGTACGATCAAAAAACGCACGAATTGTCGCATACTGCCCCAACGACGTATATATAATTATGCGTTGCTGCGGTCAATGCGATAAAAAAATGAAGAAATTAAAGAACAAAAATATGGAATGATTAATCGTTTGTATTGATGTACATAAAAAAATGCCCCTATTAAATTATAACGATTATGTAAGATATTCCAAGTTAATTATTATTATTATTTTAAACGAATATATAATTACTATTATTTTTTATCTCCCATAAAAGTTATATACTACTTAATGTGCAAATAATTTTTTTGTGTTGTATCTTAACGTCTTGTATTTAATAGAACGATAATAATTACTACCGTTTATTGAAAAATATATACTCTAAAATAAGTGTCTCCACTATGTAGCTTCTCTATTGTCTATGTACCTGTATATTGACAGACATTGTTGTTTACTTGTTCGTTTTCTACTGACTTTAGACATAATATAATATGTAAAATCGTTATTACAACGAAACGCGTGAACAAAATACTGTTTAAGTGTAAACCTTATTAATACGACAACAAAAGCATATATATATATTTATATATACACACATCATTTGCGAACACTGTTCAAAATGTCTGTGATTCAGTTTGTAATATGTAAATATGATTTTTTTTATGTTCCGATAAATTATACCATTATTGTAAGGTTATAAAAATATAAATTCAATTATCGAAAACACGTTGCGTATTTGCGTATATTATGTGTTCGTGTAACTTATGACTTGAATATATTCCATTATACGTTCCTTAATAATCTTTAGACGTGGATAATCTATAAACATCAGACAACTGTATATATATATATATATATAATCGAAGTTTACCATTGACAGTTGACAATTTTATGCATTGAACAATAATAATTCGTATAATACATCAATTTAATACACGTGTATTATTTCAACAACAATAATAATGATTTTTTACTTCGTCGAAATTTCTCTTTGCCTCAAAAACAAATTTAGTAAAAATTTACACGCACAAATCGCTTCTAAACGGAATATAAACACTTAAGACTGCTAAGACAGACACGTAAGTGTATAAATATATATATTTTTTACCAAATTTTTATCGTTTCGAAAAAAATATAATCGTTATTAAATCGAATAATCGATTTAAAAATTCCACCGAAATTTTATTAATCCGCGTATATATATTATAGATATATACTATAGATTATATTGTATTATATATTATACTATAGATATATTGTATACGTAAAAAATTAAACAAAAGTTTTAAAATGTAAAATGAGCAAGACTAAGAAAAAACCTAAAATATGGTTTAAAAACCGTATTTTAAAAACATATTTTTAAAACTGAAAAATATAAAAATTATACGATTTAAATGGTAAACAATTTAAAAGATCCCTGGGCGTCGGTGAAAAGTTTTATACGAACAAAAAAGTCCTATAGCAAACTATATGACTCGTAATAATATTGTAGGCGAGAAATTACTGTCGTACCGTGTTTTTAAACTTATTATTGATAGTAACCGACATATATAGGGTGTTAAAAGAAACGACACTTAAATATTTAAAAAGTCGTAAAATTATGATACTGTAATGTTACTCCGACAGACATCTACGACGAACGATGGATTGGCATATCGGAATACCGGGAAATTTCCCAATAGGTACAAATTGATCTTTGTACGTATTTTAGGTCGTCGATTTTACTTACGTCTTTTTTCCGCGTACGCTTAAGGTCAATAAAACCCGTTCTAATGGATAGTGTAAAATTCGACGAAATAGCGGTAATAACAAAATAGATTAATAAATAAAATCATTTTCGAAAAACCGTATATAATATTACGCCGGACCTGCCACCGGTAAATACGGGATCGCAACACACATATAATATAACCCGTTCGTGTTGTTGTCTACCGGAATCGCGAACAATTTTTTAATAATTCGTCCGACGTTTACTTTATCGAAACAGAAAAAATCCCGCGAACCGCCCGAATTGTTAATAATGAAGTACATACGTATTACCTAAACGGTGAGCGAGAGTTTTTACGTTATTTGTTTAGACCGAGTAAAAGGTTGGAGCACTCGTCATGGAGACCAACGCATTCGTCTGTTATCGTACTTTCAAACATTTCACATTTTCCTCAACGAACGAAATTAAAACGAAGGCCCGACAAAA
This sequence comes from Geopemphigus sp. TES_GeoC_2020, assembly GCA_025469175.1. Classification (NCBI taxonomy): domain Eukaryota; kingdom Metazoa; phylum Arthropoda; class Insecta; order Hemiptera; family Aphididae; genus Geopemphigus; species Geopemphigus sp. TES_GeoC_2020. The sequence continues at coordinate 66,326 of JAIPRN010000260.1, read as the reverse complement.
AAATATTCCCTACAGTAATGTTCCTCCTTAAACGTTCATTACGTACTTGAAACGTTCGGTAAGTCCATTTAATACAAACAAATTATACTAAAACGATAATTACACACAATTATATAGTCGGTTTATGTTTTGTGTTTTTCATACAAACAGTGAAATTAGCATTTAGTACGTGGAATACAGGTAGTTTCCAACTAACCGAAACCGAAACAAGAGTTCTCAAAGACAACCTACGCATTTTAACGCGACCCGGGAAATATGGTAACGTATAGCTACGGGGGTCTTTTCTAAACTACTTACTCCTCGCAATCGTAAACTTTTGTTTTATAATTGAATTAATAATAAATTTTAAAAATACAAGGTTTAGTGGGTCGCGGCTTATGTTGGCATTCCTATCTCACTGACTAGGCCAGCCATTCAAGCGCGTGTTACGGTTATTCGATCAATTTAGTAATACGATTCTGACCAAGGAGATATTTTTTAGAACGATTCGACTATTTTTATTCTTAATATTGTTCTATGATCCTGTTAAATGATTCTACATAAAAACGCAACTCACAATTATCATATATTAAACGCAGTTTCGATTTCGCAAATTTCGTATTTATTTTTGTTTCTTTGTTTTCCTTTGCGTAATAGTTTTTTATAAACCTGGTAATTCTTAAAACGTAAAAATCATCGCCGTTATATTTTTTGTTAGTTAATATTGTAACAGTAATGAGCCATGTAACAACACGCATTTCTACACAAAACATATCTTAAACTTTTTTGACTAATCGTGAGTTACAACGCAGAATTTTATTTTACGAGTATTGAATATTAAGGAAATACGTAATTTGTATTATCTATTGATGTTTAAAAGAGCCAAGTAACGTGAGGAGGAATTAAACAAGTATTACTCTAAATTCTCTCACTTTCAAATTTTCTTTTGCTAATAAAACGTTAAGAAATTAATTTTATTATACAATAAATATTTACGTCGGCAAAGTTAAAAATTTTATTTTCATAAAAAAGTAGAATTTTAATTACTTTAAATAAATTATATTTATTATGATACCCGTAAACACTAAAATTGACTGTGTTTTGCGTTATAAAAATCACCACGTATAACCTTGTATCGTAGGAATAATCGAATTTTTTAATATTTTCTTTTAAAAAGAAATATAGGTAATACATTTTTTTTTACGTGAAATATAGCCTTATAACGTATCAATCACGCTTTTATAACATAAAAAAGAATCGTTTGTAAATAATGGGTAATTTCTTTCCTTTTGCTTAGCTGATTTTAAGTTTTAGATTACAAAGTAAACATATTTTTTAGTCTAGAGAGCTATAGAATTTGATGTGAATATCACTGTATAGTTTGAAGTTAAATTGTTCGTTTATTTGTATTAAACTTTTTGATAAAATTACTTTTTAGTTTTTGATTCCTCAACAATACAATGTCGATCATTCTTTCATAGTGTTTACCTTTGACCTATCTAACATTATTTTATTATCTATTCGTCAACTCCAAAAATGTGTATGTCGTATGTCGTCATTATTTGTTAAACAAATGTGAATTGTTCGTTTTATATTTCATTTGAAATTTGAAACGTTGCAAAAAAAACGAATATTACGAATAGATATATTTCCTATTGATTTTACATTAATATATATACAAATATGCGCCGTGATATTTAACACTAGATTTTTTGGCAATTATTTTTATAAATATTCGTAAGGCTACTAAAATTTTAAAAAAGCACCTATTTAAAATAGCCCCTAATACGAATTTCAAAAATACACAACCATATAACCAACGTTTATATTTAATTCCTTGTTTTTCAATCCCTTAATTCCATATTTCATTTAGGGTCGAGAAAAAATCTGGGCTACGCGTGTCGTGTTAATCAAACGAGATAGTCCTTATTACAGTTCGTTTTGTAGAAAACGCCTAACCTCGAGGTCATCAAAAACCAAAATCTATATATTCCCCGTAGACCAAAATTCGGCCACATCGCCCATAAAACAATACCGCCGCCGAACTATATTCATAATAATGTTTCTTGTAAGTTTATGGGGCCTGTACATTATTGTTATACGAGGTTGTTTATATGGTACGGTCCATGTAGCGTTTACAGCGTATACGAGTTAATCGTGTCGTATGTACGATAAGTAAGTATTCATATTTCAGATTTTTCGTAAAACCAGCGTACATGTAACTAATAAGTGGTATTTTTAAATGTATATTAATTTTATTAATTATCGTTATTTCAAGTGCATATACACGTATAGCGTTTAGTAGTCTTTCGAATAATTTAACTACAGTTTTCAGAAAAACCGTTTTGTTTTCGAAATTTCATTGTTTATGTACACACACACACACACACATACACATTAAATTCGTCTAAATTTGTATTTAACAAATCTTCAAGCTGTAAAATTAATTCTCGGTATCACACTCCATTATACGTATATAAACAATTTAAATCAACAAACGAGGTATTTTGTAACGTACACGTATATGCGTATGTACCGGCGAATTTTAATGAGAATATGATTTAAATAAACGCGGACACGTGTACACGCGCAGAATAATTCCACATGTAATGTACGATCGGCAAAGCCATTCTACTCGACACGGTCACTGACGACAAACCTCCTCCCAATCCGTCCCTTTTCGACGCCATTATTATACCGGGGGAACCGGGACCCAGGTTTCAACGTTAACGAATTCGTTAACTGTGAATTTATTCGTTTCGGCGTATTTTCATTACATCGCTGAGAAAACAATATGCACTCGAACTGTTTACATCATATTATGTAGGTACACGTTAATTTCGTATATGTAACGGTATACTTCTTCCCCATATTATTATTATTATTTTTTATTAAAAAAACATTGGAAATATCTCCGTTACATTTTGACAATTACAAACATTATTATTATTATTATTATTATTAGTAATTATTATTATACGACACTATTGAAACTTGAGTACATCGTAAAACGATGTTATAAAAGAAATTGACTTTGTATTTGGTTAAAAAAATCGCGTCAACGATGATTGGAATACAATAAATTGTACATTCGGACAACGATAAACATTTAATTGTAATTGTATTTTGGCTGCAATTTAAGTAGAAACCCTCGCAGTGTTCGATTTGTTAAATATAAACAAAGTTCTGAATTTTGGTGAACCGAGTAATCGAACCGCCAAAAAACAATATATTTTTACTATCGTGAACGTACGAAATGAACTAACATCTCGGCGTTTGCGTTTAACCAACGGGAGACGGCGATTTTTAGGTATAATTCATTTTTGTCTCTTCAAACAAATGTATTTGTTTTAGTTTCGACTTTCAATATTACAAATCATCTAACCCATTCGCCTACAATATTATCGCGATCGCTGCGATCGTCCATATTATTTTCTATTTTAAATTAATATAATTAATAAGTATAATTTACGTTTCGAAAAACCAACTGCGCAGATTGCAGCTACGTATGTAAATGGATATATAATATAATGCGGGATTAATGGATAAATTATGCAATACCTCGTGTAAAGCCTTAAGTACATAAGTTTGCGAATGTATTATACAAGTGTCTATCTATAATACATACTTACGTAAATAATTAATTACTTTGTATAAATCTTTAGGTAACCGATATATACGTTATTTGGACAGGACGGGCGTTTTTAATGCAATAAAGGTACCACTGTAGTTATACAATGTTTCTGGTTAATTTATTTCGAGTTAGACAAAGTTGACGTTAATTATACAAAAACACCGCGAATCAAGTTCGATCAATCCCCACTAATCCCAACGAAAAAACTTCCAAGTAAAGAATGTGATACTAAATATTTTGGGTTTTGTTTTTAATTATTATTAATCGGGAATTATAGGTACGTTAACACCAAGTAAACATTGCGACTAAAGTGTATTACTGCTCCAAAAAACAAAATCATCTCGCGATTTCATATTTCTGTTCTGGGTGATTCTTAGCTAATAAATCGGTCGAAGCAATTACATTTTTGTAAATAACAAATATATTGCGCGAGCTGTAATAAAAAAGACGGCAGACACACGTCGATCTTGACACTTTTTGTGAGTAAATGCCTCGCTCTCAATTTAAATAATTTGACAACATATTTCGAAATAAGTATTATAAACGTGATTCGAACGCGTATTTTTATTTAACTAAATGTAATAAAACGTTAAATATATTATTATCATTCTATCGAAACCGATATTTTTCATAGTTTATGTTTATATTATTATATAACTATATTATATTATATTATTTATATTATTGTTTATATTATTTATGCACTATACCATGCGTATAACGTTTAAATTTTATATATTACAATTTTTATTTTTATAGTCGATGTTCACGTATTTTTGTGTTATTATTTAAAATAAATTCTTGTTACTCCCCCTTAACACGCATACATCTTGAAACGATAAGCATGCGTTCGATGAACTATAACTTCTTAAGCGATTTTTGAAATACTTGTATGTTAAAAAATATAATTTTAAACTCATAATATATCATTCGAATTTCTCGTACAACTATATTTTAATTTAAGAAATTCGTTATTGTTTTTTATTTTGTGTATATTTGAATATCAATAAGTATTAAGACAATATATTTTAACTAATTTTACGTTCCAACAAAATTTTTTGTTTACTTTGATCGTACGTTTTTTTTCCCACGAAAAATAACAGAGAATATTCAACGGACATCCGTCCATATTTACACAATTTAGATTTTCGTACCTTACATAAACGGAAACTTAATAAGAAAACGATTTAGCTAAATCCTAAGGTTGAGAGAAATCATTCAGAAATGTTCCCAATCTTAAAAAATACGATTAGGTACATATAATGACAACTGTAACAGCGAATAGATTAAACGTGGATATTGTTTAAAATGATATTTTAAAGCTAGTAAAAAAGTTAATTTCAAAGTATACCGAGGAAAGCTCACCAATCCGCGACCTGTCTGACATCATTCATCAACTGGGGTGGCATTTTAGGATATTTCGTGGCAAAAAATAAATCTGTAAAATGATCGAAACGTTGGAAGAAATGTTGAATACATTATCCCATATTTTATCACGCATAATAAAATTGTTCAAATATGATAAATTACGCACAGTTCATTAATTCAAGTACAGACTTAAGAAATGTAGGAAAATAGAAAATGATGACCTGAAATCGTGCACACTAAATACAACCCATACGTATTTATGAAGTACGAAAATTAAATTGTATACGGGTAACGTATACAATTTGAAATTAAATAGAACGTATTGTTTTATATTTAAAATGTTTAAATTCTTAAGTTAAACCATAATTCAATTTCTTGTTTCAAATTATTCTAAAATTGCCGATACGAGAATTTGACAATATTAAAGTGAATATCTGAACTCTTCGATTTGCAGCACCACATAAGTACACCTAACTGTGGACTGAACTATAGATTGTTAAACGTGGACGTTATCTCAATTTAAGATGATTCGATAATTGTTACTTTTATATACAGATACATATTGTAACACGTATGTGCTGTAGGGTAGGAGACAAATTATAAAACTTATCGCGATTGGGTGAAAATTGAAGTTTCATTGCGTTGGCTTTGAGTAAAACGGGGCCAATGTTCGATACGAAAAATGAAATTACCGTCCGCAATAATGTTAATACATTATCGACGCGCCTCGCGTTTAGCACGTAATATTCAACAATGGTAGATGGTAACTGGCAAATGTAGGGAGGAGCAATTTTTAGGCGATCGACTTAAAATTCGTATTCGTTAAACACCGAAAAAACGCGTTTATACAAATAACGTTAACCGCCGTAAATATTGAAAACTCGATATTAAACGGTTTTAATGCCGAAAGTAGTCCAAGTTATCACCTACAGTGGAGTGGGGGGATAAAAGGTTCGTTTACGTGGAATATATATGTGTCACAATACAAAGGACGTCTATGAGAGACGCCTATGTTTATAAAACTTGATTACTTACATCGTTTTTATACTGATTCACTGTGAATGTCGTAACAAAGTCACGTACTCGAGAATTCGCGTTATCGAAATATTGCCCGATGTCGTTGTTATCTTTTCGACCTACTGAAAAACAACGGCGTTTTGGCCACCTGGTTGAATTATGGTTTTTGGCGAAACTGGAATTCGTACGAATTGTCGCTATTCGAACGAAGAATTTTTTAACACGTTCGGCTCCGCTAATTCTTATCCGTCATTCGCCAGAGCGAATAATCCGGTTTTACAAAATATGACGAAGCGTTGTCGTCATCGGATATTCCGGATGAACTATATTATAAATAGCCGACGACGATCAAACGTCGTCGTATATAACTATTATCGTTGACCGATTAATATTAAATACGATAGTTCATAATAATAAAATATTACTTTTCTAAACAACTTTATTTATACAATGTTTACATTAAACATAGATAATCCTATTAAAAAAAAAAAACAAATATAGTAAAACTAAAAAATAATTGACTTTTCTTTGTCTTCGCCGCCTTTTATTAAAATCAATATATTTTAAATGAAATTAATTTAAATTTGTCTACGATACTCTTCATAACATTTTTCTAAACATAAACCAGGCTCACTATTGCATCGTTCAATTCATAATAAATTGGATCTTTACGAATACCTTTATCATAACAATTTTACATTTTTCGTATAGATACCTTTTTCCATTTTTTAGAACTTTTTTTGGCAAATGAAATTTGCCGGATTTTTTAGTCTTATAAATAGTATTTAGAATATTTTTGGTAATAAATTTTATATAATTGATAATCTGTATTCGTAAAATTAATTTTTTTTCACGCGTTTTTTGTTTAAAAAGTATGAATTTATTAGTAATAAATGAAGAAAATGGAAACCGATTTTTTTATACCACCTTAGACTTTTTCTTTCAAAAAGGTAATAACATGTCATCTGGTCTTGTAGATCGATGCCATTCATATTTTCATTATATTTTACATAATGATATAAATACATACAGATATTGGTTTTTACTTTACTTCTCTAATAATATTGATTTCACACATGGAATGAGGAAATTCCGAACTTATCGTTAATACATCCCGTTTATCTATCCATTTTACTATACATATACCTTCTTCTGTATACGTACAGATATATTCTCCTTTTTTTTAATTTGTTAGTGTATGTTAGTTATTTTAACGTTTTTTGTGATAGTTGAACACTGTTCTAAAAATTATCCATGTACAGCGATCTACCGTTAAACAATAAACCGAACATAAGCTTTTCTGCTACATATTCTGTATAACACATACTATTTGACACATCATACATATCTTTGTCCTGAATAAACCAAAACTCTGTATAAGTCCCCATGGTTCCGTTAATATATACATCTGAACACAATACTTATGTTCTTTATTTTTTATATATTGCCGAATAATTATCCGTCCTCTCCACAAAACCAATGGCTCATCAATGGAAAGATTTTTAGAAGGCTCGTATATTTCTTCCATTTTTGAATTGAAATAATTAATTAAAGATTGGATTTTATGATTTTATTCTATTTAGAGCCACTTCTTCTTTAAGGTTACGTGAAAAATGGAGCGTTCGAAATAATAGCATAAATCTATTCCTACTCATATTTTCCTGAAAAAATAGAATATTAAAAAGTTCGTTGGTTTTCCAATAATCTTCTAATCTATTCAATTTAATCGTTTCCACGTGAAATGCTTAACTTTAAAATGTTTTAATTTCCAATTTATTAGTATCGATCCAATTCGATATTCTGGCATTTTGATAGGACGTTCAAAAAAAAATTTCAAGCGCACAAACATAAGTTTCTTCAACAAGAACATCGAACAATTCATCGGTAAATAAAAAGTTGAAATAATGTACAGGTTTATTCCGATAAATACTTCAAACCTTGTGTAGCTGTGTATTCAATACGATTCACATTAAGCGAATCAGTCAACCAAACGGATGTACAATTTGTCAATACATCAGAAATTAATCGACTTCATCTTCGTCGTCACTATTCGTATTGCTGTCATCTATGTAAATATATCGATATAATTATTTAATAAATGTTATTCCTTATTATGTTCAACATTTACGTTCGTTATCGTTTGTTAAATAATTATTATCCGAATCGCCAACGAATTCTTTCTCGGAAGAAAAACCAATGTATCACTTCCTTAACATGCGCAAAAGTTCATCGTCGGTTAAAACTTTATTTTTACTACCTCTCACGGGACTTCGAGATCGACTTCTTCTCGACGGACCAGGCGGAAAATCCATATTTTATTATAAAATTAAAAATGTAATTAAATTTAAATTACAATCTACTAGTTTTGAAAATTAACGTGTCTCCGGGTTTAAAAAGAGAAAAAGAAAAACCCTAACCGGGCACGATGATTTATAAACCTGTACTGAATAGCCACACAAATAATTGAAATTGTTAATCGATAGCCGAACATTTTATTTATAGTCAAAAAACCCGTACGTTTGTGACGACCATGCGTCGTCATCGGCTGGGTATTACCCCGACAACGTATGACATGGCGTCATCGACAGTGTAACGGGTAACGGAGAATTTTTCCGGTAACGTTATTCAAAACGGACGACGGCGCCTTGTTAACGGTAACTACTAACGGTCGGATGATAACCGAATAATGATCCTACACGCGCGATCGGTAGTTCGGGACTATTTAAACGAAAATCGAGAAAGCGTCCGCGAGTCGTTCGGTTAGAAAATGAAGAAAGACGGTTCTCGTAAAAATGATCGGCTGCATAACAGGAACCGATGCGACCAGGTGTGGTGCCGCCGTCGCGTCGAACGTTTCACGGAAACGGATCGCGACGAACGCGCAACGGTCGCTGGTACCCTGGTACCGCGGACGCCACTATCGTATACCATTTTTAGAACGCACCGCGGTCGCCCGGAGAAAACCGCTCGGGGACCCTTTTGTCGACGTTGGTCATCAATTAATCGGTCGACGTCGTAGTTACGACGACGATCGTCGCCATACATTCGCGCGGCTAATACGCGGAGAGGAGACGTCCGATTTTCGTCCGCCGCCCGGCGCGTTTTTGTTCCGGAAACGGTCATTAACGTCGGCCATTCCGTGGGCAACGGTTTCGCCGTGGTGCGCGCCAAATGAGCCTCTCCACCAAATGGTTCGACATTTTCGATGCGCTCGCTAATCCGAATTACGATTATATTGGCGACATTGGTCCGCTCCGTCCGCATCGTCTCTACGGACACAAATTTACAAGTATACGTATTGCGACGGCATTTTTCAATTGCATATTTGCGTAAAATTTGAAAATAAAAACTTTTATAACGTCGGTAAAATAAGAAATTAAATATTCCATAAAACTTACGTATGTATTAACGTAATAATTCGATATTATTACGTAAATAATGATTATTAGGCCATTAACGCGTTGAACGCCACCGCCAATTCGATACGTGCGTGCCCGTCGAATCGATCTGCGGGTGCCGTGCGTAAAATCGACAGTTTTCAATCATTTACAAGAGTACGCGATTTCTATTTATTATAATATATGAATGGTATAGGAATTATAAATTTATAATATTCTATTAGGTATATTATAACTATCCAAATATGATTAAAGACCAGAAAATTTCCTGTCGACAAAACAAACAAAAATTGGTACGAACTCAGAAACGGCCGGGAAATGTCGATATAATAAATACAATATGTATGCACGTTATGGCGTATTTCCACCGTGTTTTGTGTTGAAAAACATAGAAAGTTATGTATCAAATTAAATATACGCGTTTATATAAATATGAATTTAACTTTTGTTTCTTCTAATTTCATGAAAATATAAAAATCGCTAAAAATTAAAACCAACCATACAACATAAAAGTCATTATGGTAATGAATGGCCGACGCAAGTTTCAAATGTGTACGGCTATAGCCGCTTTAATAGTCATAATATAATGCAGGTTACTGCATGTCAACAACGTGTTGATATCGGCATTGAACGCGTTAAACGTTCAATCAACAGGTTCTAACAGGACACGTATTTCGTAAAAAAAAAACCGGTATTTTGGAAATTTTGATCAGTCATACTAATCGGTAGGCTTAGGGTAATTTTTTTTTAAATCAGCGATACCCCCCCTCCAATCAACGTCCCGGGGAGTCGTTAGATATTACTGGGGGACATTATTGGGTCGCTATCGTTTATTGAAAACATTCAGGATAAAAATAGAAAATAAACGATCTTCCGTGGCGACACAAGTCCCCAAATCGCACCCTCCCTTACAACGAGTATTACACAAAATATTAGTGACGAAGAGGGGTGATTGAAACATGAGCGTCAATCACCTCCTCACAAAAACAACGCCCAGACCAATTTAGGCCACGGGCCATCGTCGCCCTCCGTCTGCCGCGGTGCGATGGAGCCACACCACGCAGAACCTATCTCTCTCGCTCGGCCATCTCCTTAGCCGTAAGCGCGACCTCCGCGAATCGAAAAACCGCCTTCCGCGAGTCCAGAGAGCCTAGCATTTGGGTGATCAAGTCCCTCCCCTTCCTGGACCGAAACGACCTATCGTGTTGATGAGGCAATTCAAGGAACATGTGGGACGCCGTTATCTTCTTCTCCATTATCTGCCCCGGAAGTTCCGCATTAGGTTGACGGTTCACGGCCAATTCGATTAGGTTTAGACCTATGATTTTGGTCAAATTCGCGGTACATTATTATTTCTCTTTTTATATTATAATTCGTACACGGCTTAAGATAATAATGGCTATGATAAAAAAAAAACCGTCACGTTGAATCGACTCAGAATATGTAACTAGCGTTCTATATAGTAAAACAACGTAACGTTTACGAATATAATAGAATTTAGGTGTCATATATCAATTAATCGTTCAAGGTATTCTTGTGTTGACAATATAATTTATTTTTCGAAATTTTAATTAATTTTTTAAAGTCTTACGAAATGGATTGAACTCCTAAGATGTATGGATCTTGAATCGTGTCCCCTCTTCTTTTAACATTAGCTTATTATGTGTGTATTAGTTGGATTCTCAAACTACTTCCAATTTTATACAAGTGTCAAACATTTGACATACTTACTCGACTGTAGTTTAAAGACTTATTTGAAGATTCGACAAAATTATTTGTCTTTTATTAAATAATAACGTTGAAATCGCTACACTATTTTAAAAAGGTTCATTTCGTTTTTTAAGTTTAAAAAAATTTTTTCAGTATCATTCAATTTTGACTAACAAGTATGGAACTCAAAAATAAATCTAACATATATTAAAATTACTTTGATACATTTTCAGTACGTTCCACAATGTTATGAATATTTTTATTTCGAAATCTGATCAACATATCAAAAGCTTTTTTCTGGGTAAAACATAGACGTGAAACATTATGTATATATTTACCAAGGTATAACAGGCTCATTACCCATGTTGTAGTAAAATACCAACTTTAGTTCCAACTCAGATTTTATTTTAATTATCAATATATTATGGTAGTCATTTCTAAACAAAATACCATAGTTCACAAATTAATAGATAATAAAACCAATACACAAATGTTAGTTAATTGCTACGGCTAAATGCAAATATATGCTTGTTGTTCAGTTATCTATACTTAGAATAGCATACACAACCAAACAGTAAAATAGGTTGTACTATCTCTAACATGAATATTTTCAATTAATAAACGAAAATGTAGCAAATAAAATACAGTTACCCTCTTATTTTTTTGTTTATCATGTGGACAAACACTCCCACTCCCAATCCATTATAGATTCAGTTATTAAGACATCTACACAGTAGTTATTAATAATAATTAGTTAGATTACTAATAATTTTGTAATATTTCAAAATGAAACAAAGAATTGGGATCATTCAGACCAACTATAAGATAAAATAACAAAAAAATACTGTAAAAATGTATATTGTACTGTACTACATGAACATAAAAAAAAGAAAAAATTATTAACATATACTAATTAGACAGGATCGATCAAATATTAATCAAATTAATGAACTCGGAATGTGTGAATATCATAATGAAATAAATACAAATTAATCAACTTCTTCAATAGTTGGGCCAGCACCAGTTCCCGCACCTCCAGCACCACCACCACCAGCATCACCACCTGGGAATCCAGGCATACCACTAGGCATGCCACCGGGCATACCACCAGCTCCAGCAGCGCCAGAATACAATTTAGTAATGATAGGGTTGCAAATGCCTTCCAATTCCTTCTGCTTGTGTTCGTATTCTTCTTTTTCAGCCAATTGATTGGCATCCAACCATTTGATGGTTTCATTCACTTTCTCCAAAATTGTGTTCTTGTCAGACTCTGGGATTTTATCCTTGATTTTATCATCTTCCATTGTGCTCTTCATGTTGAAACAGTATGATTCTAAGCCATTCTTGGCGGCAATGATGTTTTTCTGAGTTTCATCT
>JAIPRN010000260.1:0-53743 GCA_025469175.1 Geopemphigus sp. TES_GeoC_2020 | reverse complement strand
AACGTAACTAGGTGAAGTACGATTTCCTTGATCATTGGCAATGATCTCAACTTTGCCATGTTGGAACACACCAACACAAGAGTAGGTTGTACCCAAATCAATACCAACAGCAGGAGTTTTGGTAGCCATTTTTTGTTTATGAGGAATAAATATTTTTTATGCCCTGTATAAATATAGAAACGTATTATGAAAATTAATTGTTTAAACAATTCCCTAATTTTGAGTAATAACATTATTTTTCTACATAAGTAATTACCTATTGAGTATTATATCATATGAAGTTTTTGGTTACGCAAAATATACAGACTAGAATCAACTTTATAATTAAAATTGACGATTAAAAATTATATTTTCCAATTGGCAACGTATATCAAAACTATATTATTAAAATAAGTATTTTTGAAATATGAAAATAGCTTGTACCGAATAAAAACGTAAATTGCGATCTTCAATCTTTTGTATGGGTACAATTTAATAAATCACAATAATTATTTATAAATTAAATTTATTTATAAAATATAAAAACACGTGATTTATGAAATAAGTCACTAACTAACTTAATATAATAATAAATATAAGTATAAACCATGTGGTTGTACGTTCAAATATTTTTTATGGAAAAGGCAAAAAATTTGAATACCATTTTTGATACAACACGAATTTAAAAATTGAAGCATGTGGAGTCAGATTTGATTGTTGAATGGAAAAAGAACTAAAATCAATAGAACACTACATTGATGAATGCATAAATAAATTAAAATGAACAGATTTGAGAAATTAAACGTTAATAACAATTCGTAATTACTAATATGATAAATTTGCAATACAAGACATTGCACTTTGCTTACAAATAGGATATGTTTTAGTGTAAAAGAAATTACGTAAAATAACTTGACCGCTTAACGTCCTAGACAAATGACAAACCGCAGTTTAACAAATAAACAAAAACTTAAAACGGTTAAATAAAAGATGAAAATTACTTACAATTATAGAGAAGAGTGCACAACCAATAAAACCAAATATTAATTTCAAGAAAGACTGGTCATAAACTACCAACACGGCAACACGCACCAAAATGATGTCGAAGACGAACGAAATACAACAGTTAACATTAACAACATATATTTCTACCACTACTAAACGACAGACGATTCGAGAATATTCTAGACTGTATTCATGGAGTAAAAACTATTAAAAACCGCTTCTTGGTGGTGGTGAAAAGAATCTCCATCAACAAAACAAAAACCAATTTCTTTATCCATGAATCACTTCTCAACTATTATCAATAACAGATATCATAATTTTCCCGCTTTTTTTTCTAGGTTATTTTTTTGTTTTTCTCCTGTTGTAATTTTCTTCATGTTATATTATTTTTGTTGTTACACTGTCCATATCGATTTGTTTTCTTTTATGTTTTGGAATTTGATACTTTCAGTTTCGTTAATTTGATTAATACTCTACTGTTATATTAATATCTTATTGATCCCGGTTTGAGTTCCATTATTAAATGGTTCTATTATCGTACTGTACGACCAAGAAGAACTTAAATAATACTGTAAGTACATATTTCCATATTAAATTTTTACAAAACATTTACCCATACCAATAACGAAAATAATTGGTAAAACTTATCATTTTTCAATCTTATAAATTATATTTTATCCTGTTATTTTTCATTTTGTTTTTCTTAACAACAAATTATGGTGCTATTATAATACGTTTATGGTTATGACCTATGTACTGGTATTTGCATAAATTAGTCGTATCGAATAATTTATTAACGTTTTAATTTGTTATATGAAATATATAATACATTCGTTATATTTTTCAAATTACACAATTTAGTGTTTAGTATTTTAAGAATATTTTTATATGAACTTGTATTTTTTTTTTAATATTTTAATTTAACTTTACTGACATATTAACGTATTTAGATTACAAAACAATTTTAATTATGCAAAAAATAAAAATTTCAAATAGAATATTAAATAATTTATATTTACGAACAAAAAGTTCTAAAATATCAGACTTGTAATTTTACTTGATTTAAAATAATGTAATTGATAATTAGGTAGGTTATGTATAATAAAGATTTACAAATAATTATACAATATTAAACTTTTTTGTTTTTCAGAACCAGTTATTGTTGTTGTAGGTTATGCGATGTTAAATATTAATAATGTAAACAAGTTTATTAATGTTAATATACAATTAGAAACTCGATCTAATAATTTACAATACAGGTCAGTATTCATTTAATAAAATATTTTGTTTCGCCTAGATGTAATTATGGATTAATTTTAATATCTATATTTTAAGTGATTGTAAACAATTATTAAAAATTAATTGAATATTCATTTATATCTGTTATATAATCTTATAGCTTCTATACTTTTATAAAAAAATTCTATGTCCATGAATATATTAATTATATTTTGTATAATTAATGTATATGAATTACAAGATCAATTTAATATAATAAATTTAGTATAATAATACCTAAATTTAGTTTATCCAGCATAAATCAAGTATATTAAATTTAATTTTTTTGAATGGAATTTCTAGTAAATAAAAATTCAAAGTATATTCATATTTTTCATTATAATTTAATATTCACACAATAATTCGTATTTATATTTATTTAAATTAAAATAATTAAAATTGTATTGCATTTTAAAATATATATATATTGAATTCTGATATATTTAATACGCCTGGAAATAATGAAGCTTTATATTTAATTTCAAGTAATAAATTATTTTTCTTATTCAGTCAAATAATTGTAAGCTACATGACATTATTTTTATCTAGAATCTATTTTACTAAATTATTTTTTCTAATATTTTAATTTTATTATGCAATGTTATTTGTATTTGCATAATAAAAATAAATTAATATTAAAAATATAATTAAAGTTAATAGCCAACAATTAAATTTCCCATGCTATTAATTATAATTATCATATATATTACAAAATTATTTTACCTTATATATTTATGAACTATAGTAGTTTGCCTACTGTCCACTTTGATAATAAAAAATGTTGTATTCTAAAAATTTTAAACTTACCATCTGTTGCGAATTATAAACAACTATTTCAATTGTTATTTTTAAACATGCTATATCTTATTTCTAAGTATAAGTTTTCATTTTAAATCAACTTTTTTAATGATATCAAGTGAAAAATATATTTAAAAGTATTTTAATTTTTGAAATTAATTTATCTAATGTGAAGGGTGAATCTGACACACTTTAACAAGTTCATTAATATCTGGCATAAACATACTTCAAAAAAGGCATAAGTTGTATTATGTTAAATTACATGCATCCAATTTCACCTTTTAGTTCATTGCATTGTTAAACATCCATGTTTAGATAAATCCAATAATGGGAATTTTATCAGAAACAATAGACCATAATAAATTAAAAACAGGGTGCGAATAGGAATTAAGAACAATGTAATATGTATTTAATTTTAAATAAATTTGAAATTTAGAAAAAATAACAATATTCTTATAAAAATAGGTCGGTTTCCCTAGACCAACACAAGATCTCAACACCCCCCCTCAAATTTTGTTGGGCCTTCTATTATCCCTTTGAAGACTTTCAGTGCCTATAAGTAAGCATTATTGCCTACTTTGGGAGACTGATCTCTAACAAACTATTTATCTGCATATAATGTATATACAATTTCAAATAAATATAAAGTTGAAAAAATAATCTACTTCCAAAAACCATACTTGTAATTTTAAATACAAAATATAATTAACTTTTTCTTTAAAAATAAAAGTGTTTCTAAGTCTTCACTTGTAACTGTTTATAAGTACTTATTGAGTAATTAAAATAATAATTTAATAATGGTTTACTTTGTGGTTTGATTTTAATTAATTTAGTTTTATATATATTTGTATATGCTTTTAACTTATGTTTAATTTGTTTAAAATATATATATTTAAATTATAAATACTAGAGATCAAATAGCATAAATTATTAAAGTTATTTATATATTATATTCTTAACTCTATGTAATTATTATTCTGTGTTCATTTTACATTTTTATTCATTCAGTTTACTGAAATAGAAAAATATGTTAACAAACCTTGAAAAATCTTAGGCAAAATTATATTTCACGTCTTAGATAAATGAATGAAGTACTGATTGTTTATTGATACATATTTAATATTTATTAATATAATTTAAATGGTATTATATAAAAATTTTCACATTTATATTCTTGATATTATTTTTTTATAGAAAATTTTACACAAAATAATTGATTTTAATATGGTATTACATATTTTTATACAAAAGATACATAATAAGCAATATATGAGTATAGTATTATTTTTATAAAATTTGTAATTTTTATTATTGTCATAATATTGTAGTCAATAATAATTATCCTATACTCCTCATTGTTTTCTAACCTTTGTTTATGACCATAATATATATTTTTTTTGTTTATAACGCATTTCTTAAATCTTTGGTTTGTTATGTCAATATTATTTAACTTATTTACCTTCAAAATTAGAAAAAATTAAATGAAGATTTATATAAAATTATCAAATCTTTGTTTATCTTATGTCTTATATTTAATGATATTATGAAATATGTTAAGTAATTAAACCACTAGGTTGGTTGATCAAAAATGTTTAAAATTACACAGTTATAAGAACAACTAAATTTATAAATACATAGAGTTGGAAGACTACAAATTCTGTTTAAGTTAACTATATTTTCCATTTGAATTTATATTATATTACTATAAATAAAATGTCCGTAAACATCATAATTATCTATGTTAGGTAACATTTAAGCATATAATTTTTTTCAAATCCATTTGAACCCTTTTTAAATTTATCTTTATTACAGACTTTAATAAAATCTCAAGAAAGATGTTTAATAAGAAAAGACAAAATTCATCAGGCAAGCCTGGAAAGTTTAATAAAAAATTTAAAGCTGAAGATGACAATGACAATTTTCAACAATCTGTATTTGAAAATGATCTTGCTGTTATGGAAGAAATGGATAAAGAATTTGAATCATCACCAGATGGATCGAGTGAAGGTCCTGATCAAGAAGATTCCAGTGCTTTATGGAGTCGACCTGCTATGAAAACAATTAATGCAGTTATTGATAACTTAGCTTTTCAGCAACTTACTATAGATAATTATATTGGTGAACCGATAAAAGGGATGAGTGGTGCACAAACTGGTTTAGTACCTATAACACGTATGTTTGGGATAACCATGGAGGGTAATTCTGTGTGTTGTAATGTTCATGGCTTTTCTCCATACTTTTATACCACTGCTCCTGAAGGTTTTAGTTCGCAACATTGTAAAGAATTTAGAACAAATTTAAATGTAATTGTTTTAAATGATATGCGTGGAAATCAAAATAAAGTGCAGGAGCCTGTTCTTATGGTTGAAATTGTTAAAAAAATTAATTTATATGGCTATCATGGTGAAAAACGTGAAAACTATTTAAAAATCGTAATGGCTTTACCAAAATTAATACCTGCAGCAAAAAGACTTTTAGAAAAAGAACTGGTACTTCCCGCATTTGCTGGACACCATTATAAAATGTTTGAGACTAATGTTGATTATGATATGCGTTTCATGGTTGATTTAAAAATTGTTGGTTGTAGCTGGATTGAATTACCTGCAGGTTCTTATACTAAACGTGAATCTAGTTCTTATTTAAAAGGACATTCTAGATGTCAAATTGAGGTGGATGTTAGTTGGCAAAAAATAATAGCTCATGCTCCAGAAGGTGAATGGAGTAAAGTTGCTCCATTCCGCATTCTCAGTTTTGATATTGAATGTGCTGGTCGTAAAGGTATATTTCCTGAACCAGACAAAGATCCTGTTATTCAAATAGCTAATATGGTTCAAATAGAAAACAAAAAATTAATTAGAAATGTATTTACATTAAATACATGTGCACCAATAGTTGGTAGTCAAGTTATAAGTTGTGAAAAAGAAAATGCTATGCTTGAAAAATGGGCAGCATTTGTACGAGAATGTGATCCTGATATTATTACAGGATATAACATTAATAATTTTGATTTACCTTATTTACTTAACCGTGCAAAACATTTGAATACAAAAAATTTCAATTTTTTGGGACGTATTAGAAATATACAGTCTGTTATAAGAGAACATGTAATTCAAAGTAAACAAATGGGTCGAAGAGAAAATAAAAGTATTAATATTGATGGTAGAATTCCCTTCGATTTATACTTGGTATTAGTACGAGACTATAAGTTACGATCATATTCATTAAACTCTGTCAGTTATCATTTTTTACAAGAACAAAAGGAAGATGTTCATCATAGTATTATAACAGATTTACAAAATGGTACATCACAAACAAGACGTCGTTTAGCAGTTTACTGTTTAAAGGATGCATTCCTTCCATTAAAACTTTTAGACAAATTAATGTGCTTGATTAATTATATGGAAATGGCAAGAGTAACTGGTGTTCCACTAGGAAGTCTTTTAACTGGAGGTCAACAAGCTAAAGTAGTATCTCAATTACTTCGTATTGCTCAAGAAAAACATTATATAATGCCTACAATGACAGGTGGTGCACAAGATGAACAATTTGAAGGAGCTACTGTAATAGAACCTATTAAAGGTTATTATGCTGATCCAATTGCCACATTAGATTTCACATCGCTGTATCCAAGTATTATGATGGCACATAATTTATGTTATACGACACTATTATCTCAAAAATCAATAAATGATTTAAATTTGACTGAGATTGATTTTAAAAAAACTCCGTCCGGTAGTTACTTTGTATCTAGTTCCATACGTAAGGGGTTATTACCAGAAATTTTAGAAAATCTATTATCAGCACGTAAGAAAGCAAAAACAGACTTAAAATCTGAAACAGATCCTTTCAAAAAAAAAGTATTAGATGGTAGACAACTTGCATTGAAAATTAGTGCAAATTCAGTATATGGTTTTACTGGAGCACAAGTTGGAAAGTTACCATGTTTAGAAATATCAACAAGTGTTACTTCATATGGTAGAATGATGATTGAATGTACTAAACAAGAAGTTGAACAAAAATATTGTATAGCAAATGGTTACGAACATGATGCTGTAGTTATTTATGGAGATACTGATTCTGTAATGGTAAACTTTGGTGTAAAGTCTATTGAGAAAGCAATGGAATTAGGACATGAAGCAGCTGAATATGTAACAAAAAAATTTATAAATCCTATAAAATTAGATTTTGAAAAAGTTTATTTTCCATATTTATTAATAAATAAAAAACGTTATGCTGGTTTGTATTTTACACGTCCTGACAAATATGATAAGATGGATTGTAAGGGATTAGAGACTGTGCGCAGAGATAATTCACCATTAGTAGCTAACATGATTAACACCTGTTTGCAAAAATTACTTATTGATAGAGATCCTAATGGTGCAGTTGCTTATGCAAAAGGAATTATTAGTGATCTCTTATGCAATCGAATTGACATTTCTCAATTGGTTATTACTAAGGAATTGACCAAATCTGATTATGCTGCTAAACAAGCGCATGTAGAATTATCTATAAAGATGAAAAAAAGGGATCCTGGAAATGCACCAAAATTAGGTGACCGTATACCATATGTCTTAATTACAGGTACAAAAGGTACCCCAGCATATCAACGTGCAGAAGATCCAATATTTGTTCTTGAAAATAATATACCTATTGATTTTAACTATTATTTAGAAAATCAACTTTCTAAGCCATTGGTCCGAATTTTTTCTCCCATTCTAGGAGATAAAGCAGAATCTGTTTTGTTAAAAGGTGATCATACACGCAAAAAGGCCATGGTTACATCTAAAGTAAGTGCATTATCAGCCTTCACAAAAAAGAAAGAAGTTTGTCTGGGATGTAAAAGTATATTGCCTACCAACGAGGAAAAACATGCGCTGTGCAAATATTGTACACCCAAACAGGCCGAGTTATATTATCAGGAACGTAATAAAGTGAATGAATTACAAGAAAAATTTTGCCGATTATGGACTGAATGTCAGCGTTGTCAAGGAAGTTTGCATGAAGAAGTCATTTGCACTAGTCGAGATTGTCCAATATTTTATTTAAGGAAAAAAATACAGATTGATTTAAACGCTCAGGTGAAAACAATGGATCGTTTTGGAAATCCTAATGACGAATAAAGTATAATTGTAAATATTCTTATTTAATTATTATTTTTCTGTTTATTTCTATATCATATACCTAATTCATTATTTACATTATTATTAAAGCCACAAAGTGAATATTTATGTACCCGATTATAAACTGTGCTATTTTTGGCTACAAATTTTTGTTTTCTTATTTTTTAAAATTTAATTAGACTAAGATAATTTGTAAGTAATGTAGTTTAAATAGAAAATAAGGATTTTTATAATAGATATTTAAAAGTAATATTATATAATATTAAAAATATTTAACAAATTAATATAAATTAATGCTGAATTTTATCAAATTATATCGCCTGTTGAAGTAAATTGGTAAAATTATAATGTTTATTTTACATTTTGAAACATAAAATATGACTTAAATTATTTGTAAATCCTTTATTTCCTTGGAGTGTATATACTATATAATGTAGTTATATACACAGTATGCCATTGTTTTATACTCATTTTTCATTTTAAAATTGTTTCCTATTTATAAATTCATTGAACTTAATTTTTCAAATAAATACTTTTATTTTTCAATAATAATTTGTTAGCATTTTCCATAAAACAATTTACTCAAACAACTAATATATATAATTTATCAATACCCCTTACTCATATTGTTTTATGTTTGTATAACTTAATAACATATTTGAATGGTAATTGGCGTAAATATAAAATATTTATTAATAACCATAAATATGGTATATCACGTTTTGTTTTATTATAAAAGTTAAATGTGGAGAAAACATTTAAGTCATTCACAACTAACCAAAATTCATAGCCATGATTGTGACATTAATTTATAATGTATTATTAAAAGTTATAGTGTTAATTATCATAATTTCATTATGGTTAACTCAAATATAAATACAAGTGATGTTCAACACTGATAGGATAATTACCAAAGAAAATATCATGTAATCTATTTATTCTGGTTGTTTTGTCGGAAAGTGTAAATGTAATACCCAACTCAAAATGTGGTCTACTTGTTGGGTGATATTGTATCTCAAACAAACATATATATATTTTTATACTGTATTTTATTTATTCATATCTGTAAATATAAATGTATTTAAAATTAAAAATAACTTACAAATAGGTAAAATAATAATTACTTTAAAACTGGTACAAAAACAAATATATATATATATATAATAAAACAGTATGTCATATTTGTAGGACTATATAATAGATGAAATAAAAGTATTGTTTTGACATTATCATTATACGTTTTTGAAAATAGGCACTTTAAAGGGATCGAATCTTCCTTATTGAAAACTGTTAAACGTAATTTTATGTGTAACTATTCCCCTCGCTTTTTTAAAGCTAATCGCATCACTGCTGTATGAACATTTGTTTAAAAATGACCCTGTTAAGTTTAACATCCGTTATCAATGACAGATCGTGCATAAATAGCACTTTATTTAACACGTCCATGTTTTCAATAGTTTACTTAAGCGTAATGAATAATTACAAACTGTGAAAAATTCTAAACACTTGGTAACGCTTTTGGTACGTCCATTTCGGATTTGGGACATAGGCAATTTTCGTATTTCAGAACCGAAAAGTCTTACGAGCTTGAACATATAAATTCTTACAACATTGAAAATAATTTGAAAAACCGTCGTTGATCATAATTTATTATTATTGTTGATGGACGTTTTGGAATTGTGCATATGAGATGAAAGTGAGCCTCCGTGATTAGGAAGTATTCGTTTTTGTCACTGTCCTTAAACACCCGTTACGAAATATATCAAAATATTTTTAGTTGATCTAAAATCTAAACGGAAAAAACCTATGTTCAAAAATGTGTACAAATTATTTCGTCACTTGTAATTGCTTACTTATAAATTAACGAGTATCTTTATAAAATGTGATTCTCGTTATGTAATCTAGCGTTTTATTAAATAGATTATATTCGTTTGAAGCGTTTAAAAGTGTATATAGTAACCCGACTTGTCATGACCTAGGCGAAATGCGGCGTCTGGAGCATGGATGATGTTATTGTTGCCGTGCGCAATAATCGCCGGTTACTACACGAGCAAGACTGATTCAGAACCCTATGTAATCTCGGCAATATCGAGCTTCGGTCTACTAATAAGTGCCGCGTCCAATGTGTCGCACTACGAACGTTTCCCGGCCAAACCGTTAAGTTATATCGTCACCGCGTCCGTTATCGCTCAACTACTAACGCTGTACACCGATTTGGGTAAGTCGAGTATGTTTGATGTGTATTGCTCACTACTGGATTCGTTGGTATTATTCATAGGAAGGAGGGGATTCAAAACTGATATGTGTAAGTAGAAAAAATGTAGGTGCAATTGTTTCAAAAGGCTTGAAAATGTTTATTTGGCGTATTATTTCCGAGAACGTCGCTCTCCCTTCCCTCCCCCACGCATACATATCCATTTAATTATGAGGCATATTCAAAAAGTAAGAGTACTTAATTTTTATATTTTTGAAAAAAAATTACTGGATATTGTAGGAATATATGTTATTTATTTTTCCGCGTAGTTCGTCTTCCCGTTCCTATGCTGGTTGTAAGTCGTAGCACAAGCTTTTTGATGCCCTCATAGAATTCCTTCCCTATGTCTTCGTCCACTTCAAGACCTTTTGCTTTACCTCCTCATCGGTTAGACATTTTTTCCGCCCATGTGAACCTTCAGAAAGGTGAAAAGATGAAAGCATCAAGTTAGGGGAGTATGTAGAATGGTTCAAAATGTCTCAACCACAAACGAGTTCAAAAGCGCCTTGGTGGCATTGGCCGTATGTGAGCGGGCGTTGTTGTGCAACAAACGACGTACTCCCTTCGTCAACGTTCCTCTCGGTTTATTTTGAATTGTACACTGCATACTCCCCTGACTTGGCATCTGTAGATTTTCATTTTTTCACCTTCCTGAAGATCCGCATGGGTGGAAAAACATTTTTAATCGACAAGTAGGTGAAACAAGATGTCTTGATATAGACGAAAGAAATGGCGGGATTAATTCTATAAGAAAGTCAAAAAGCTTGTACCACGACCGACAATCTGCATTGAACGGGAAGGGGACTATGTGGGAAAATAAATAATACGTATACCTACAATAAACTTTAATTTTTTTTAAAATACAATTTATTTTAAAAAATATAAAATTTGAGTATTCACGATGTATGTGTCTCGTAGTTGAAAAACGAAAACTTCGGAGGACTCAGTTTTTATAAAAACAACGTTTGATGTTTTAATTTTATTCAACGTCGAGTATACGTAATTAGACCCGCGATTATTACAAATCAGTTGTATTATTATAATTATAGTATTAATAATAATATTATACGCAACGACTGTTTGTTTTATTTCATTTTATTTAATGTGACGCGCCCGATTAACACATTGCCTAGACGACGGATAACGTTTCTAACGTCGGCGGTTCACGCGTGACGGTTTTTTTCATAATACACATGCAACGTAATCCGTGAAAGGTTTGTTTTTTAACCGAACTAATACTATTCATTATACCCGTACACGTTGCCGTGTTCGCTGTATTTACTTCATTTTCGACGTCTAAGCTAACGTGTATGTCTGTAAATACAGGCCCGTCTTATACCGAAGTACAGCGTTTAATGTTTATTACCATTACGAAAATATCAATCGGTGTTTTTTGTTTCGTTACTTTTTCGTAAATAATTAAACGAGATAATTATCACGCGTTAAATATCGTAATATTTCGTACAATTGGGATGGAGGGGTGTGGCATTTACGAACGAAAATTGGTGAGCCCGTGATAAATAATTATTTGTCTATAATTAAAGAAATGGGTTTTCCGCTGGAGTTTATAATCGTCCGAAGTCTAATGAACACACATAAACAGTTCTTAAGTTTTCGAGATTATTACGCCAACCGTTTGTCCATCGAATAAATGTTCATTAGCCACGAATGCGATACACTATATGTAGAGGTTGTATCGGCAAAGAACACTCTCGATCTTGTATAGACGTTTATTGTCAATGGTGACACGTTACTTAACACGAAGAGATATATCACCAAATGTCTTTTCGATTGAACTGTGTGACCGGCTTGCTTGCCACGTCTTTGAGAATATCCTCGAACACGATAACACGCCCGGTATACTTGCGTGCTCGAGAATATTCTCGACGGTGGCATCATGGCAGTGGTGTACTAACAAGGGGGGATAACCTCCACCCCCTGAAAATTTTTAAGGAAAATTAATTTCTTACGAGACGTATATTTTTAGTCAATAATAACGAAAAACTAAAATATTTTTAAATTTCAATACACATTATAATATAACGTGTTCATTAAAAATGAATAATCTATTAAAGTTTATTATGTATCCAGTTTCGTTAGGGTCATCCAATTTATTTATTTAAAAATTAACAAACCCTCTCGAAATTTAGGTCTAAGTACGCCACTGCGTCGTGTCGCTACATAGCGTTCGCCCGTAGACGGCAAATCGTTTAGAGGAAACGCAATAAAACAGGTAATCGTAGAGTGTTTGTTTTGATATACGGAAAGGATTTTATACACGGCGGTCGGGTATATTTATATTAACATATTATTCGATTCTGTTTGCAACGCAAATTCGACAATTTTTCGGCTGGCTAACCACCAATAACGTGTTAACAGTTTGTCCGATATTTACGTCTAATGTATATTAAACAATATTTGTGCCGCAGGTTTCGGTTACAACGTGACGTGCGCAGTGTTCTGCGCCTTTTCGTATCATCGGCTGTTGTGCACGATCGTCTCATGTTGCCCGCTGAGTTTCACGTACGGCGAAGCGACCGTGACCGCACAAGCTGTGATATTATTCGTCGTGGCTGCCGTCACAAACATGGTGGCTCCATTCAGTCTTCGTACGTGTTTCGACATGGTCACGCTAATACTCCAGGTACGGATGAATTGACGTGTGTAGAGTCCACCCGTCGTGGCCCGTTATGGCGTTTGAAATGTCGCGGGGTCGACGCGACGTTTACCGAAACTGAATAAATCCGACTCGCCGAATTCGAAAAATAACGTCGAAATGTAGAGCCCGTGAAAATTGACTTTATATCGGTCAAAATGGCCTCGGTAATAAATGTGGTATCGCGTAACTATAATATTGTATTCGATGCAGTGCCGAGGATTTAACAACTATGCCGTCGTAAGCACTGGATAAATCGTCACCGCTTTATATACGTTTTTTTAACGTTATTATTAAAATGTCTTAAAAAATAACTCGTAGGTATTTCGTATTTTTATTAAAGTTTTTAATTGTAATTTGTATATACCGAAAAAAAATTATAGTGATACCTATAATATATCCTATATCGATATATCCTAACTTTAAGATTTTATATTGATATGAATGAAGTATTATGGGTAAAGAATTTAAAAATAAATTAATATACAATCGTTGGTTTTTTGTGTAACCTTTGAGTAGGAATATCGTTCGCGATATTTTCAAAGTGGTTTTCGTTTACAAGTTCCAATTTAATTGCTAATAAATTTAATGGATTTAAATTTGTCTTCCATACTTATTCTCAAATATTTTTGTATACGTTTTAAGATAGAAAACGACTGTTCAGCAGAATATTTGGAATAATCTCGTCCACAAATCCTACATGTAAAGCAATATTAATATTTGGAAATAATGTTTGTACATTTTTATTACGAAAATACTATCATAAAAACTAATTTGAAGCGATTAAGTTGACGTCCTAAACTAGAAGTTTCACAATATATTGTCGCTTATTTTAAATCATATAATATTCTTAAACCTTTTAATACGTTGTTCCAATTTTTACATAAACTATTGCACCCTTCATGCCTAACAGACCACCGAGTTCCTTCTGCTCTCTTAAGAACTTTTTTACCTAGTATTAGATTTGACTTTAAAACATACTACTGTCTAGAGTAGTTATAACAAGGAATTAGAAAAATTATACCAAAACACGGATACAGAATACTGGTGATCGTATTATTTCCACAAAGTACTTTTGTAAAATATAAATATAATTCAAATATAAACTAAATTATATAAAGAGCGTGATAATGTTAAACCATGACAAATGCCAAATTATATTTCAATTATTTTTATTAGGTGTAAAATTGTTATCTAATATAGACATTTATAATAAAAAGTCACACAAAATATAATTTGTACGTAAAAAAAATAATTAAATATTCAAAATTGCTGCTTTAAGTACGTGATTATTGTGTTTATTGGGAAATTGGCACTGATTCAATGATTCGACAGTGATTATAATATTAAGATTAATTACGATATTTATACTGTAGCCATTGATTGTTGTAATACCTCTGTAAAATTATCCTCATCTACACGCGTAATTATAGTGTATTACGTTCATGGTCAATAGTTACAACTTTAGGGCCTAATGTAAGTCGAAATATTTCTGTGTTTCATGTCGCTACTATATTTTAAGAATATTGTTCCATTTTCCAGTTTGGAATCATCGGTATTTCGGTGTTTGCCCTGGCAGTGTACAAAATCGAAAAACTACGCGCTTCGCCCAGTCTGTTTTATACAACGTTTGCCATAATTGTGTTGACTATGATCGTATTACCACTACACATCATCCTGGATGGTAGTCCTATATTGAAAATCTTGCAATGGATCGTCAAAGATCGTTTCACGGTGAAAAAACTAGACTTAATACTTATTTTTACGTCTGATCAGTGATCATGAAAGAAAAATTAATTTAACTTAAATTTTGTTGTAACTGCCTAGTCATGTCCTTAAATATTTTATACATTTTATGCTTGCATTTTATACGAAAAATAATCGTTAATAATGTATTATATTGTGAATAGATAATATTATTATTCTACTGGACTGGTTGTGCGGCATTTGCCATCATTTTCGTGTACATACAGATAATGAGTGATGCCAAAGCATCGACATCGATAAGGAAGAATTTCCATTTGATTGCTTGCCTTGTGTATGCTCCTGGGCTGGTACGTGACCCTTGTCTCTTATATTTGGCGAGCGGTGTAGCATTTGCTGTTTTCATGTTCTTAGAAGTGAGTACATAGTGTATACATATTTATACTTATTACTTAATATTCGTGTAGCAGCATACATCCATATATGTATTTAACTAATCAATTATTATAAAATAAGAAACTGATAATATAAAATTGAAACAAATAACAAACATACCAAAGGACCGGAGAAAATGCAAAAGAGGAACGTCATGAGAAAAAATTTTATTACTGACCAAACTTAGATAAAATGTTAGAAATGTTACCTTTAATGAGTTTAAGAATGAAAGGTGCAGTGTGGGGAACTGTTGAAGGGTATATTAAATTAATGTATATAATTAAAAGTGTTTTAGAAATATATAACGATATATTTTTTTAATATAAACAACAAGTTATGGTTACATTAAAAATATCCCTAGAGTTTAAATCGCTTAAACCCTCGGAAAAAGAATCTTTACGTATTTGAGCTCAAGAATCTCCAAATTTTCAAGTCCAATCCAGTATACACAGAGTGTATCATAAAATAATTGTCATTTTTACAAGAATTTATGTTAAAAATCTGTAAGATTTCTTGGTACATTATGTATAGTAACCATTTATTTATTTATTATAAAACCGACGTTCTATATATACTGAAAGAAAATCATGATAAAATTGCTCAAATCGCATAGTCTATAGTCTGCATCCAATCATATCTTTCATCGGTTTTTATTTACAGACATTAAGAGTTGCAAAAATCCCGCCACTGGGCACAGTACTACAGAACGGTTTTCGCGTATACTCTGACGAGAAGGATGAAGGACCAGTGGCCTTTACTCCAATATACTTGCTAGTTGGATGTTCACTGCCCCTCTGGATCCATCCACAGCCAGATTCTCGGAGCCTGTTGCCCCTGTTGGCAGGTGTATTGTCCATAGGCATTGGAGATACAGCTGCCAGCATGGTCGGTTCACGCTTTGGGTGGCATAAATGGCACGGTATTGGCTTACGATTATACTAATATTTATCGGATTTATTTTTGAAATATGAGGAGAGTATATAAAATGTGATTCGCTGTAATTGTGTACATCGACAATCACAGTCGTAGTGAAGTAACAGGATGTCTATTACTTAACCACCTTTCCTTTTCATTCCACTTCCATATTGATGCATTCGATGGTTTTTTTGTAATCATAAAGACCGCGATGAGTGAATTATATTAGTCGTCATTATAATTGTAATCCTGTCACCTTTTGCACTGTACATCAATGCATGTCATAATTTATATTTTAGGGATACATGTGTATTAGAAAGATAATACATTTATACGGCGTGTTTGTTTTATAGGTACGAAAAAGAGCATAGAAGGTTCCTTTGCTTGTTTTGTGTCCCAAGCTCTGTGCTTTATCGCGCTCAAGTATACAGGTTTGTATTAATGTAACGCTCGCAATAATTCTTCCTCATTTTACTCTCTCCTAATTATATGTCATTTAGTTACCTAACACATCTATTAGTATCGATCTCCATCCACTTGTACATTCACACCAATTATACAGCTATTACTCGTATCATTTTCTGTTCCATCTATCCTCCTCCTCGTTTTTTGTCCTCCTCTTCCCTTCCACATTCATTTCCATTACAACTCTCACTACCTCTAACTCAAAAGGCTATTCGGCTTCATTTTATCCACATTTGCTACCACTTACCCCTTATGTATTCATTTCTTATTTTACTCTCCCTAATTACTCCACATGACCATTTTCTTAGTATTCTCATTTTCCCAACACTCGTCCTCTGTTCAATTTTCTCATCTGCCACTCAATATTCCAATACATACAACATTGTTGAATTCTGCTTATTTTTTCATTTTGTATTACCAATCCTAAGTATTTAAATCTGTCAACCCCACGTACATTTACACATGTAATAATTAATATACATGTTATATTTCGTTAGTAAGAAATTTCGATTAACGATTAAAACATTTCAAACACCATCTTCAAAGTGTTTCCAAAAATGTTAAACGTTTTGAATTAATTTCATATTAATTATAACAACGTTTTTATTTGTAATAATGATCTGTGTAGGTTTAGCTTGTGATGTCAACCTAATGATATCTTTGCTGGGAGCCGGTTTTGTAACTCTCGTCGAAGCAAAAACTGAACAAGTAGACAATTTAGCCCTTCCGCTTTTATTATATACATTGTTACTATTTTAAGGCGTTTTGTTTTTAAATTTATTCATTTTAGAAATATTTTTATAGTTATGCGTTTAACTAGTTTTATCAAATTGAATTTAATAATAAAAAAAATAATTGTCAATATTATTATAAATTATAAAATATACGAAATTTAATGGATAATTTTAATTAAAAAACAGACTGAGTCTATTAATAAACAACAGTCTAGAAATGTAAAGGAGGATAAGAATGTAATAATAAATTTCTAAACTATTTAAGAAGCATTTGGAACGATCAACAATAAGTTACAATATGTTTGTTAATAATATGTAAAGATTAAACAACGCATTTTACGTATAAAGAAAAACATTTGTTAACCAAGACGATGTTAAAAAGAATCTGCGATATAATAACTAATATTCGAATTTATATGTGTTAAAAAACTGAAAAATGTAAAATATGTACATGTACATATTAAAAACATTCAAATATGTACCGTTAAATATACTGGAAAACAATTATTTAAGAAATATTTCGTCATTTTTAAAATTATAACTTGATATTGTGTTTTCGAAATGTATTGACTCGTGGTTTTATCAATTTGTGATCATTATTGTTATTATTGGTGGAAATTAAAAATATAGAGTAAGTAAAGTATTGTTAAAAGTCGAGAATACTATCGCCGATATTGACACAATTTACGTATTTAGTAAAAAAAAAGATAGGTGGAAAACTCAAAATATTATCTCGAGCGTATATTTAGTAAATAATGTTTAATATATAGGCATACTTAATTAAAGAACGTTTCTGAATATGTATGGGTGTATTCTGGTCGAACTTAAGAAATTGAATATGTAAAGGGGAAGCATAGCGTCGATAGTGGATAAGATGTGAGAGAATAGACTTGGATGGTTTGGGCATGTTATGAGGAAAGAAGAGTCGGAGCAGTAAGGACTGTTATGCAAATGAATATTGAAGGAAGAAGAGGAAGACCAAAGAAGAAGTGGGTGAATACGGTCGAAGGAGATCTGCTGGTGTGAGCGTGGAGGATGTGGAAGATCGGGTCAAATGGAGGTTTAGGACGAAGATAGCCGACCCTAAATAGATGGGATAAAGGCGGGGGAGATGATGATGATGATTCTCGTCGAACCCCGTAATTAATATTCGCGAAATTAAACGTCAATTTTTTTATATTCTTTAAAATACGTTTAATGTGTACGTAACGTGGAATTGGTGAAATGATTGTAAAAACGTCGATTTCGTGAAAGAAACAACGTTGTTGACGAATACTTGAAATCGGTAAAACTACCGATAACGCGTAATCGTCAAGGCTCATCCCGAAGAAAATAATGGAAAAATGTAACGTCGGTTTACGCGCGATTCATACGTGAAATATACGTAAGTACGGCAAATTCAAATCCCGGCGCGTAATATATATATTTTGTTCTTTGAAATTACGCGTAACGATTTATCGAAACTCGCCGTTTTCGAATATTACGTCGTACCCACGGAACATGGTCGTAGGTGGATTATTCTTTCGTATTATTTCAAATTGGAAAGCTAACGAGTACCGAACATGTTATCGGAATTGAACGGTACGCCTGCTAAGCGATTGCATTTTTGTCTAGCATTTTACGCCAAAAGTAATAGCGCTATGAACGTTAAATGAAGGGCTCTGGTAATTGTGGCCAACAAACAAAACCATAGGAATAAAACGAAAATCGTCGCGCGTTTTTCTGTGGGAAAACAAGGCGTATTTACAAACTTTTTTTAGGAGGGGTGCCATACTAATGAAACAATTTTGAAACGCCAATATTACCGTACGCAAGTTTTATCAAAATTCTATAAATGGGTTTATATAAAAATATATTAACGAACGCGTACTTCCGGTAAATGTAAAAATGTTTCGCTTTTTTCGTTATACAAAGTAAACCAACCACTTACAATTATATTATTGACGCGTTTAAATTTGTGATTTTCGAACATCCTCTGGGGAGGGTGGAAATTCCTAACACCATATTCCTCCCATGAATACGCCACTATGTGAGGCACCGTAGTATAATCGGCAATGCCGACGGGCACGCGGTTGATTTATCGTTAATTAAAATCGTACACTTCCGTGATCTACAGATATTAGATTATTAACAGCCATTAGCGAAATAGCTTTGAATCCCCAGGGTCCGTCGTGTAATTATCTCGGCGTAGTGACGCGATTTCGTTTCGAGAGGAAGGGATCAAAAAAATAACGAAAACACTGGCAAGTCACTTTACGACCCTAACCAAACAAGACACATTACAGACTTATTTATTTTTAACGTTATAATATAACGTGTATTGAATTTTAAATATATTTTAGTTATTCGTTATTTAAAAATATACGTATCGTAAGAAATTAATTTTTCCTAAAAATTTTCGGGGGGGGGGTGTTTATCTTTAAACCCCCCCATCCTCAGTTGGTTCATCACTAAATATAATATATTTTAAGAAAAACGTCAACAGTCTAATTCGTGAAATCCGCGATCATCGAATTCAGCCGATTCCGCGTAGTCAGTGACCTTGCAAATTAAGTTGGCGTATTCGACGTCAATTATTGTGTTACGAAATCGGCGTAACATACACAGCACGCACTTAATTACCGGTAAGTATACCGACGCATTTTGGTTCTAGCGTACTTCATACTACGAACGCGTATTACACGAATATATATATTTATTTATTTATTCGTAGATACGTAAATTATGTAATTTATGTAGATACGTAAATACGAAGAATTTAGCCAACGACATACGACGGATTATTATCGAAATACGTTCGTCGTGTAACTAGTAAAACACAGGCACGCGGCCGGAGTAGCTAAAAAAATAGACGAATTTGATTAATTTCCTCCCCCACCCGCACCCGTTTCATTTGATTACATCCAACTTTTGATTCTATTGCGACGTCATTTACTCCTGTAAGTACCTGAAACAAACACCGAGGATTAACCTTCTCTTGTCCGTTCAGATACCAATACGAAACAATCGTTCGCTTACTTTGACGTCCAGTCCGTTTTCACGGCCGATTGACGTTTGCCGTGTCCGTCGTTCTTATCGTTTTGGCCATAAGACACTTTGCTAACGGAAGGAAACGTATCGTTTCTCACATTTTTCGACAAAGTCCTAGATAGTAAGTCATATATATATATATCTAATCGTTACGTTATTAATATTAGAAAGACCTTTAGGCGTGTTGATTTTTGAGGAATTTCAGAGTCGGACCCGCTGTTTACGATTACTTCGGTCCAAAAAGGAAAAAACTAAATAATACGCGTAATGACGAACGTCCGGCGCGTAAAATACGGCGTTTAATAAAAACGAAACGTTTTAACTTTTCGTTTATATTTTCGAGCACGGTAAACGGAATAGGCGCGCAACACGTACGTAATAGGCTACGTTAACGTTCCCGGTTCCAATATGTCCAACAAACGTCACGACGGAGGTAACGCGTCAATACACGATCGTTCGGTTCACTCCGTCGGCGTTAATTTTAAAAATACCTCGCGGACCCGAGGTATTTTCGTCGGGGTTATTATCGTTAAATTACGCTTTTACTCGTTCTCGGTTGCTCGGACGTTCGACGCCCTGCCCGTAACGTATCTGGCCACCGACAGGTAATGTTGCTTGGCGCTTAGTTTCTTCTTGCTCAACACGTCCGCGTCGTTGTCGTACCAAGCTTTACCATCGTTCCCAGCCGCTGGCTTGTTCGCCAACGTCCCCCACTGTTTGTCGTATCTAAAACGCGCAGCGCTAACGAATCAGCGTCAACCCAACTATTTATCTACGCGTTTTCACCGACCTTAATTGCTTAGTGTTGTTGGTTTGAAGAAGCGACATTTGCGATTTCATTAGCTGCACGGGCTGCCTCTTTTGCTGGCCGACCTTACCGTACGACTCCCCTATGTCCTGACTCGGACGTTGTTGTCCTACTTGGAAGTACGGTTGCCTGCAATCAATAAACACCGTTCCCAAACGTAACTATCGCTGTTTCGACTGCCGTATTTTATATGTCGCGTAAATATCAAATGTCGCTGACGAAAAACCATCGAAACCTTCGGAACCCGAACTGTTTTCAATTTAACACGGTCATAACATACGCGCTCGATATTTACGTACGTTTAATTATTCGTCTGGTTTTACAAAAATGTTTATAAACTCTTCGAAAGTAATTCGAGAATAAATCGTTTAAAAACGTTAAAAATACGAAAAGTCCTCGAGAAAATAATTACGGAACGTGTTAAATGGAATTACCCGTATAGCGCAACTATATAAGTAATATACTCCGTATTCGATACCTCAGAGCACTTTGGGCGCTAGGCCTCCTAATTGGATTCCAACTGAGTAACAATTCCATCAAATGTATTCCATCGCGACTTGCATTCGGTACAACCGTGTTAAGCGCTAAACGCTTAAATTGGGGAAACTTAAAACTCATCGCCGACGCTAACTGGTAACCTTCGAACCATTCTTTCTGAAATCAATACAATAAACAAATAGGATTTATCGTCCCCGAATATTATATAGTTAATCAATTACGATCGTCCATATTATCGGATTATCAATCGTCATAAACACATAAACGTTCGAAATACTCCGAGTTTACGTACAAATATACATTTATATATTTATGATTTCGGACGATTATATTTTACTCCGTTTTAGAATTTTGGATATTTATTATTTACTTTTTTACCTAGGATTATTTTCGACTTTGTATTTATCTAAATAGAATCGAATTTCGAATTTAACATTATACCGTTCAGAAATAGTCTTTGGTTTATAGGCTTAGTGAATAATGGGTATACAATAGGAACCGTATATTTATAAACCCTTTTAAATAATGCGACGCGTGTTTTATTGTTCCCTATATGCTAAGACCTTTGAAGTAATTCTATTTTAATACTACGTCGTAGTGCATGGGGGTATTGATACTCTATATATATATGTTCTTACCGGCAAACAATTATTATAACCTAGTATTGCCTATACTATATTTATTACGTACACGGTTGTATTCGTTATTTGACAAAAACGAGTCCCCTCCATCTGCACGGAAACAAGTTTTCCTCTCACGCTTAAAACGTGTATTCTATATTATCACGCCACATTACATGCGACTCTCGTACACCGGTAAAATGTATATACCGAAAAATCGTACTAAGTAATTTTGAACACGAATGTAAAATCGGCGTGTATATACATTATTCGAAGCGATTCGTGCGGTTTTCAAATAACTACAAGTCGAAATGACCACGATAAATTTTTAAAACCGTGAAAGTAGATCGCGTGTCGCCGTTGTGCGGACATTTTTCTTTCCAAGGTTAACGCGATTGAACGAGTTAATCGTTGCGACGTTGTTTCAACAACAACGCGAAACAATTATTTGTCCCGACGGGAATAGATGTCTCCGACAAATTCGACATAAAATACTTAAAATAGGTGGTTCGTCGAAAGTTAAACTTATTTCCGTTCGACCCGTGTTAATTTAAGCGCATTGCGGGACAATTATTAGTAGGGACGAAAGTTATTTGTGTAGGCGAAATAACCGCGTTAAGCAGGTAAAGCTGTACGCTTAATAGTTCCCGTCGTCGAATTCCGTCACAAACTGGACGCGTTCGTAAAATGACCGATATATCTGTGTACAATTCCTATTACTGGTACAACGAGCCATAATAAACTGCGATATTCGACGATTAACCGGCGGATTGCTTTAATAGGAAATCGTATCGAAATTGAAACGCGAAAACGATAAAAATACTCATACCTGTCCAGTGAGATAGAATAACGTAACGTGGAAACGTCGAAGTACGTTCCATACTAATTTATTATTATTATAATACGGCGTACTAAAAATAGTAAACGAAAGAAACGGTTGATTTATTAAGGCAAAACGTACTTAACGATTTATACAATTATGTTTTCCGGTTGAATTTATTACGCGGATCGTCAACATAAAATGTTTGAACGAAACGACGAAATAAAACTGCACGCGATGGTTATTGGTATTAATAAATTGTGCTCGAAGCGTAGTTTCACGATTTAACGTCGTTATATATTTTCTAATTTCCGCGCGCCGCCATAATTAAATAAAAATGTAGACGTTATTATTGTTCACGACGGTAAATAATGCGAGCAAAATATGTAATCGTGTTGTAACGTACAGTACGAAAATGAAATAAGAACGTATTAAGAACGCCCGGAAAGAAGGGTCGAGTATTATTTCGAACATTTGACGTCCATTCGGGGTTAAAATGTCGCGAGACATTTCCTGTAGTCCCGTCGTTTCTCTTTCGCGACAATTTATTCTTCGTTTTTTATATATTACCGATATTACGGGGTAATTGAATAGTTCGAAATAAAACGAATTATTCGATTAAACATAAACGACTCGACCGAAATAAATAATATCCATAATAGACCACTGTGACTTTGTTCAACTCGAAACGTTATTTTCCGTATACTTTTTTACGATTTGCCGAGCTTAAACAGAGCAGAATTGTGGGACACGCGTGTTGCGTGATCTAAATTATTTTATTTAAACGATACTTTTATGAAAATGGGATTCATTATACCGTTTTTCCGCGTATATAATATTAACGTTACAGTAATCGACAACCGTTTTATTATGTTTCGTTTACGTTTCTTAAAACATATTTTTACGTTCGCTATTCGTCATTATTATTAGTCAAACGACTATTTCATTCAATTTGAATAACGTATACCGTACACACAACTATACCCATCTGCGTTTAACGCTAGGATTGGAAAATAGTAGACAATATTCGCATAATAATTTATATAATATAATATTTATAATAGTTTCGAAACAATACAGGTTAATACTAAATATTCTAACGTCCAATACCATCCAATAGTAGTGTTATAAATATTATACAGGAAGACGGATACGTTAATTTCTACTTATTTTTAAACGTTTATAATTCATCATCATCTCTCTCGCCTTTATCCTATCTATTTGGGGACGGCCACCTTCGTCCTAAACCTCCATTTGGCCCAATCCCCCACATCCTCCACGCATACACCAGCAATCCTCATACCCTCCTCAATCGTATTCAACCACTTCTTCTTTGGTCCTCTTCTTCCTTCTACACCCAATTCCATAACTGTTCTTACTGCTTCCCAATCTTCTCTCCTCATAACATGGCCAAACCATCCAAGTCTATTCTCCCTCATTCTATCCATAATCGACGCTACCCCTACGCTTCCTCTTATATATTCATTTCTTATCCTATCTTCTCTTGTCACCCCACTCATCCATATAAACATTTAAACGTTTATAATTCGATAATCGAATATTTAAATACAAATAATCAAACTGAAACGTATTGCGTTCGACTTTTAGATATTAACGGTGAAAACTGGTAAGGTTCCGAATTTATTGTAATTATTTAAAAACCGTTATCGGATAAATACTTAAATATTCGGTTCAAAATTATTTATTTAATTTTGATTATCGATAACGCGGTAGTGTTGGTAGGTAACTAGCACGTATAACAAAATAACCGATAACATAAACGTATGTTACAGAGATATACTGACGAATAATTATTGATACAATAAATTGACGAAAAGGGTACTATAGTTTCGCGACGATAGTAGTATTTATTTCTTATTTAGTGCCTATATTTTATCATACCGCTTTTCTAATTACAAGGAGCGCTAAAAATATTCGCGTTTTAAATCCCGTTCAATAAATTAACAATAACTGGCCATATGCGATTTTGAAGAGTATGGCGAAAAAACAGTAAACAAATTACAGCGATTAAAAAAGAACATTTTATCGTTTAAATAAATATATAAAAATCAAAAACGCTTTGTTCGACGTAATTTTCGAACAGATTTCGAGCCCATTTTCGAGCTCTAATTTTTCTTCAAAATATGGAAATTACGTTTGTTTTTCAAGTTTGGTATACTGATTTACGAAATAGTTTTCAAATTTTTAACACTCGTAATATAAAGGTTATTTATTGGTTTTTTAAACATTTAACCGTTGAAAATAGGGTAGTGGCTCTATATATATTGTACGATATGGCTGAAGGCGGAATGAAACTTATAGACGAATAAAATACAATAATTATCCGTGACGAAAACCAAAAACAATATTTGCTACAAATTATAAGCGAATATCGCAAAAAGTATCCAGACTTCAAAAAGAGTACTACTACTTTAGATAAACAGTTGAAAAATATAAATTTGTAAATATAAACGTTAACTAAATCGTAAGGTTTTTTTTTTAAAAATATCTTTTCGTGTTTACAATATTAATTAAGAACGCCGTTTTTTTTAAATTGATATTAATTTTATGGAAATATATTTAAGAATAAAAATAAGGCAGAACGCGTTTTTACACAAATTATATCTAAATTAATTTTTGGTACAATTGGGTGTGCTACGCCCGAAAAACTAAGAAACCTCCTACGTTTTTTCTAAAAAATAAATAACCGTACGCGATTTCGATGCTTTTGCGGCACGTGTACATTTTCGCCTATTTTTCCTAGCACTTTTTATACGTCGTTTTTAGTAAGTATTCCAACGACAATTTAGGTTTTATGATCAACATCTTTCCGGAGTTCAATTTTTAAGAACCCCTCTAATATATATATATATAAATAAATATAGGCAATTGTAACGTAATATATCGTGCATTCGAGGGAACAATGTTTTAAAAGTTGAACCGTGGTTAATTCGTTCGCGTATTATTTATAAAAACGATAAAATCGCGGTAATAAAACTCGGGTAGTTTGGGACGCGGGCAACTATTAATTAACACGGTAACCCAGCCGGTACCTACCCATTTTTGTCGTAACGAAAAAATTGTATAAATTGTATAAATAATTGTTATTATATATATATATATAGCAATAAGTTGACGTATGTCAGTGGCATACTAGCGGAAGGGGGTTGGGAATAACTCTCCCCCCCCCCGAAAATGTTTAGGAAAAATTAATTTTTAACGAGACGTATAATTTTTAGTCAATTGTAACGAAAAACTAAACAATTCTTGAACTTCAATACACGTTATAATATAACGAGTTCGTTAAAAACGAATAATTTATTAAAGTTTATAACGTGTCTTGTTTCGTTAGGGTCGTCCGATTTATTTATTTAAAAATAAACTCTCCCTCCCCCGAAATTCAGGTCTAAGTACGCCACTGACGTGTGTCGTAATGTTTGTAACGGAAACACACGCAGCACAGGTATCTCCGTAAAATAATATCCCTCGCGGGTCATTTCTCTGTACGCCTATACGTTTATGCGCAGCAATAAAGACAATATTATACGTATATATATATATACACACACACACACGTGCCTATATTTATATGTACCTTTTCGGGCGTGCCCAGAACGGAGCATATTTTGAATATTTGGTCGATCTCGCTCGTGCCTGGAAACAACGGCCTGAACGTGTACAACTCGGCCATTATACAGCCAACGGCCCACAAGTCGATCGGCGTGTTGTAGTTAATCGAATGCAACAGCACCTCGGGCGCCCGGTACCATCGGGTGGACACGTAGTCGGTGTACGGAGGCCGCGATCGAGTCTCCCTGGCCAAACCGAAGTCGGCGATTTTCACCAGCTCGGGACCGCAGCACAGTAGATTTTCCGGTTTCATGTCGCGGTGAAAAAACCCGTGCCTGTGCATGAACGCTAGCCCTTGGAATATCTTGTAAAAGCACGAAAACAAAACGTATATAACACGCGCGGCAATACCATACGATCCGTGCGTGTTTGATTAGGCGCGTTATTATTATTGTCATCATCATCATCATCATCATCATCATCATCATCGTTACGCTCCGTGGTCGGGCGTACGGCTAAGGAAGAACAAAACGCTATCGGGCTCGTAACGTCCGCGTTTCTATACACTGGACGTTTCGCGTCCTGCGCCCGTTCGTATTCGAGAGAAGATACGGGATGGCGTATCCCAGAATCGAACGAACGATTTCTACGTAAACGACAGTTATTTATGAGCAAATTGTTTCTAAAAACGAATCGATTTTTTCATTTTTATCGACGCGTGTGTTTAGATTATACGAACCCGAAAATTTGTATTCATATTTCGACGTAAACGTATACGTTTTTTTTTTTTTTATACGTTATCGAACGCGTTGTACTTATTTACCCAGAAAACGAGTTTAAAGTAAACTATCGTAAATTTAAATATCGGAATCATTGGTCACGTATACGCCCAAACCTAAATGGGCGTTTTATGACGCACATAAGTTGTATGACGCGTACACCGTACACGCACGTATATCAATATCCACACGTGCATCAACCGCGTGCACCGTATAAGCACTATAATATTAATATTGCGATTTACCTGATAAAGTATATTTCTAATCGATTGTTCGGGAAAAAATTTACTTTGACTTCGCATTAGTTGATACAGATTTTCTTTCATATATTCGAACACGAAATAGAGAGTATCGTTTTCTCTAATCACTTCCTTGAGCTTAATTAAATTAGCGTGATTCAATTTTTTTAAAGACTAAAACAAACAAAAAAAGAACGACAGTCCACATTTATTAACGCCCCGTGTTATAATCGCTAGATCCATACGATTATATAGTGATCGCGACGAGTACCTTAACTTCTCTTAAATTCATAGCTTCGTCCCAAGAATAATATTTTCTTTTCATCCTGTAACGAGTAAATCAATTTTAATAGACATTTTTTCCCGAAGCGAGTATATTATAAATATCGAACAAACGGGGTTTTCGTTTATTAGCCTTTATAGTTTAAAAACACTACGATTGTTATCTTGTGGTCTACTGTTTTCCCATCACGGCCCCATAGGTCTTCACTAAAAAATTCCCGTACGTTAATAATAAATAACGAACACGGTCGGTATTCGGTATTAACCGTACGTAATTTGAAAGTATACTTTGCCGTGGAAAAATGAACAACGAATACGTCTTCGACGAAAGAAAAAAATAACGAAGCTTTCGAAATGAAAACGTGCGACGACGTTACACGATTACGGTATTGAACGAAACGAAGAAAAGTAATCGGTAAATTCACCAATGAAAACGAACGTTCCAAAACTCGTTACTCGCGAATATAATAATAATAACATTAATACGTATTCGTGGTATTTAAGTAGACGATGTATACATACATATATATATATATATATAGTAGCGTGCTAACGAGGGGGAATTTGGGAATGAAATCCCCTCCCCCGAAAATTTTTGGGCAAAATTAATTTCTTACGAGACGTATATTTTTAGTCAATAATAACGAAAAACTAAAATATTTTTAAACTTCATTACACGTTATAATATAAACGTGTTCGTGAATAATCGATGAAAGTGTATAACGTGTCTTGTTTCGTTAGGGTCGTCCGATTTATTTATTCAAAAATTAACCCCCCTCCGAAATGCAGGTACGCCACTGAATATTTATATATATAAATATATATTACGCGCGTTTCCGATTAAAAATATTCTTCGGCGCGTCTCGCGATAAATGTCTGATATTATCGCGAGGCGTCGTCGATGAATGGAATTCGCTTAAAAACGAAATACGCGCGCCGTCAGTTTTCGACGACTATCTCGAAAATAGCGCTGCCGGGCCCTTCGACGTCAACGCTCGGTGGTGACGTTTGTCCGTGGTAAAACCGTTCGTTTTTCGTTCCATATTCGTGGGCGGGTCGTTTAGAAACCTTTTACCGAACGACGACGATATGCGTACACACACACACACACACGTTCGACGCCCGTCGCGGTTTCGCCATATCACCACGGACGCCGGAAACGAACCGGACACGGCGATATGGATTTCGGGACTATGGACGGTTCGACGAAACGTCCCCGGGGCCGATTGACTTTTAACGGGATAAACGAAACACCGAGGAACGTTTCGCGAGATTGACGACCCGCCGCGACAATCGCGCTACCGGTCGTCATTTTGCTCATTGGCTGTTTCTAATTACTTTCCCCTCCCCGTAGCGGAACGTACGTTCGTTTACCTTTTGATCGCCACCTTTTCGCCCGTGTCGACGTTTTGTCCCAACACGACCGATCCGTACGTGCCGTCCCCCAGCTGATTCAGCGTCACGTATCTGTTCATGGCGGCGGTTCACTATCATCGCTTCACGGACCCGTGCCCGGATATCGTATTTGCTCCGGCAAGAACGAGTTTCGTCGACCGCGCGATCGACAAACGCGACGTATTACACGAACACACGCGTTGTACGTACAATCGTCACCATCGAATATCGTTTTAGGCGTCCGCGGCCCGGACGATGTGTCGCCCCGACGAGGCGAGGAAGAATAAAACGACTACGGCCGTAAGCACTCCGCGACGCGGAACACGGGAATCGTACGAAGGCCGAACGCGCGCCCCGCACGAAACCAACCAA
This sequence comes from Geopemphigus sp. TES_GeoC_2020, assembly GCA_025469175.1. Lineage (NCBI taxonomy): Eukaryota > Metazoa > Arthropoda > Insecta > Hemiptera > Aphididae > Geopemphigus > Geopemphigus sp. TES_GeoC_2020. The sequence continues at coordinate 23,987 of JAIPRN010000260.1, read as the reverse complement.
CCACCTGCACCGGGCGCACGAACGTCGCGTGTAAATAATACCGTTGCCGGGTTACGGGGCCGGGCGTTTTGTACAATCACAAGACCTTGTCCGAAAGTTCGTGCGCGTTTGACGCAATCGATAGCGAAATTGGGCAAACATAATAACGAACCGTCCGCTTTTATTAACGAACTTGCGACCCGACGGCCCCAAAATACGGCCAACTGTCCTGCCCCTCCCCGGTGGGTTATTATAATTACTCGTCGCCGTCGCTGTTATTATTATTATTATTATCATCATCATCGTCGTCGTCGTCAACCGCGCGCCGTAACGCTATTCGCCAAAGGGCCTTTCGGGCTAATTGTAATTATAATAATTATTCGCGTCACGGCGTACGGGCGGTAAAATTCGATAAATTAAGGGGAGGTTCTAGTCAAAAAGGCCCGAAAATTAACGTAATTTCACGATTCTTTTTTTTGAGCGAACGTAAATGTTTTATGAAAAAACTTTTTATCGCGTTTATTCGTACATATTTGTAAATATAAATAACATTTTTTCCCCCAAAAAAAAAGAAAATCAAAATGGCATCTTAAGCCCTCACTGAATGAAGCTGTGCGTGGCGATAAGTAATGTGCGCTGCACACTCTACGGTCCTGCCAAGTGATCCGAAACAAAAAAAAACCAAAAATATTCTTGAAATAGACCAAATTAGGGTGGCTTTATAATTTTTCGATTTTTAAAAAACCCTTTAAAAAAATAAATGACGGCCATTACGAAAAAGAAGACCCTCATTTCCCGGTTTTTTAGTTTTAACGTTAAAAAAGCAATAATAAACAATTTTTTTTTAAAACGCTTCTGAAAGCCCTCTAAATCGAATAAGCTTTAATTTTAACCGTCAAACATCGAAATCGGTTAAGTCGTTGAAGCGGAATCGTGTGTGGCGCGCAAAAAATAGTTGTTTCGAGAAAAACGCGTCTAATGTTAGAGGAAGAAAAAATCGTATGTTTGTATTTTTGACACTTACATCTAAACAGCTATTCCGGCACCATCACACAGGGTTCCTTCCTCATTCCCGAATAGCATGTTTGTTGAGACAGACACAAACTTGCTACCTGTAGTTGATACACCGCTTGGGCGGTGAAAAACGCCCCTCCCTCGAAGCCGCTCCAAGCGCGCGTTTATACTTGTTTTTCGGCCGACGCACTCTCTTCTCGTCTAATACGCTATAACTCTTAAAATAAATTATACGGGGAAATATACTTTCGGTTACGCATTTTCAAGACCCTAAGGATGAAAAAACAATTTTTTTTCGATTTCGACTAGAACCTCCTCTTAACGGCCGAAACGAGTTATCGTGGACGTAGTACCTCTGCACGCAAACCGAGTTTTATAGAAAAACCGTTCCACGGAACGCCGTATTATTATAATTACGCGTAGAATATGTTGTACGAGAAAAACCTCGAAAAGTTCCTCGCACTCCCTGCCACCCGCTACGGTGAGTAGGCTTTTCATTTCGAAATACGCGTTTACCGTTGTTATTCGAAAGTAACGATCAATTACCGTCAATCGGATGACGCAGATAAGTGGTGGTACGCATGGAAAACATCTAACGCCGCCCTAGTGGGCTGTCGTCCAGATGACCGGCGACGATTTTTCACGCGCCCTCCTTTAACAAAACGGGGGGGTACGTATGTTTTTGACGAGTGGAACGACGACCCATTATTATCACCACGACGTAAATAACAACGTGGACCGAGTTCGCCTTTTTCGAATCTCTCCAAAATTAAACGAACTTCCTTTAACGAGTAAAACAACGGTCGACGTATGCACATCGGTCAATTAACTCGGTTACGGTTATTGTTTCGCGTAGATAAATTATTCGCCGATTTACGGCGAAACCCGTGGCCGTTCCTCGCGTATTTACGAAAACGGTAACACAATTTCGTCGACGCGTTAAACGGAAAAGGACGGGTGTGGGTAATAGGCGAACAATAACCGAGATGGTACCATGTTTCGGAATCGTTGACGGGTTCCGCCGACCTTGAGAAAATATAGGAAAACGTCCGTCGATGGATTCCTGGTACCCAATTTCAAATCGACCTACAGCCGTGGACGGTCGCGAACCACGAACCGATTGAAACGCCCGGAATCGCCGACCAGGGGTTCAGCCGCGCCGTCGTTGTACCGGAGACCGTCCGACGGATAGTAATTACGCGGCATCCGTCAATACTTCTCCCCAACCCCACCACTAACACACAGCGGAGTCTCCGGCTAAACGTATAACCGAAAATTGTGTCCCGCCCGAGTACAATAGACCATCGCCATACTTGAGGGGTGACGCGGCGTAAAATTGAACGTACACACACACCCCCCTCGTACAAAAAAGGCCGATATACTCGCCGCACTAATTATCGACGAACGTACGCACAAGTCCCCTAAATACATTCCGGGGCGTTTCACATTTAAAGACGTGAAAAACGGACACGCGACGTTCATTAATACAAATACACCCACGGCAATTCGTAATTTCGTTTTTAACAACGGTGTATACACGTCGGAATCAAATTCAATACCACGACAATTCGTTGGAGTACACGTGTACCCATCGCCAAACGATACATTTAACCTGTAAAGCTATTAGTACTAAATGCGCTCTAAAACAATCGATCCACGTAAAATTGTAGCAACATAAATAATACACACGTACATACATATAAAAAACAAAATATTGTCAAAATAATTTTCGTAAAATTTTAACCGGTTTCGATTACTATTATTAATACACGTATTAATAATATATTACCAAAACGAATCCAAACGTGGTAATCATTAGTCCAAATTTAATAACGAAAGATTAAGTAAAAACAAAAAGCGACATTGATAATAGGTGTTTTTATTTAATTCATAATGGAAAGTAAAAATGCAACAATAAAAAAAAACACAAATTTACTGTTGGTGTTCGAATCGCACAAACGTCGAGGAATGTGTTAAATTAAAAATTTAAAGTTTAATCAACTTCTTCAATAGTTGGGCCAGCTCCTGATCCACCACCTGAAGCAGCACCGGCACCAGCACCAGCACCTGGAGCACCACCTGGGAATCCAGGCATGCCACCAGGCACACCACCAGCTCCAGAATACAATTTGGTAATGATAGGGTTGCAAATGCCTTCCAATTCCTTCTGCTTGTGTTCGTATTCTTCTTTTTCAGCCAATTGATTGGCATCCAACCATTTGATGGTTTCATTCACTTTCTCCATAATTGTGTTCTTGTCAGACTCTGGGATTTTATCCTTGATTTTATCATCTTCCATTGTGCTCTTCATGTTGAAACAGTATGATTCTAAGCCATTCTTGGCGGCAATGATGTTTTTCTGAGTTTCATCTTCAGCTTTGTACTTTTCAGCGTCATTCACCATACGTTCAATGTCTTCCTTGCTCAAACGTCCTTTGTCATTGGTGATTGTGATTTTATTTTCTTTGTTAGTAGACTTTTCAACAGCGCTAACATTCAAAATACCGTTAGCGTCAATATCAAAAGTTACTTCAATCTGAGGTACACCACGTGGAGCAGGAGGGATACTGGTCAGCTCGAATTTTCCTAACAAATTGTTGTCCTTTGTCATAGCACGTTCACCTTCGTATACTTGGATCAATACACCAGGTTGATTGTCGGAATAAGTAGTGAAAGTTTGAGTCTGTTTGGTCGGGATGGTTGTGTTACGCTTAATGAGAGCAGTCATCACACCACCAGCAGTTTCAATACCCAATGACAGAGGAGTGACATCTAATAACAGCAAGTCTTGGACTTCTTCAGATTTATCTCCATGCAAGATTGCAGCTTGTACTGCGGCACCATAAGCAACTGCCTCGTCAGGATTGATCGATTTGTTCAATTCTTTACCGTTGAAGAAATCTTGCAACAATTTTTGCACTTTAGGGATACGGGTGGAACCTCCTACCAACACAATGTCGTTGATGGCTGATTTGTCAATTTTGGCGTCGCGAAGAGATTTCTCGACTGGTTCCATTGTGCTACGGAACAAGTCTGCGTTTAATTCTTCAAAACGTGCACGGGTGATAGAAGTGTAGAAGTCAATGCCTTCAAACAACGAGTCAATTTCAATGCTAGCTTGGGTAGAAGAGGAAAGAGTACGCTTGGCACGTTCGCAAGCAGTTCTCAAACGCCTCAAAGCTCTTTTGTTAGCGGTCACGTCTTTTTTGTATTTGCGTTTGAATTCTTGAACAAAATGATTGACCATTCTGTTATCGAAATCTTCACCACCCAAATGAGTGTCACCAGCGGTTGATTTTACTTCAAATATTCCATCTTCGATGGTCAAGATGGATACGTCGAAAGTACCACCACCCAAATCAAAAATCAGAACGTTGCGTTCTCCCGATGTTTTCTTGTCAAGTCCGTAAGCAATGGCAGCAGCAGTAGGCTCATTGATGATACGCATCACGTTCAAACCAGCAATGGTGCCAGAATCTTTTGTAGCTTGACGTTGAGAGTCGTTGAAATAGGCTGGAACAGTGATTACCGCATTTGTCACAGTCTTCCCCAAGTACGCTTCGGCAGTTTCCTTCATCTTAGTCAACACCATAGAAGACACCTAAACACAAACAACGTCCATCAATAAACTATAATGTATCTCTATAGGATATAAATATAATTACCTCTTCGGGTGAGAAAACTTTACTTTCGCCTTTGTACGAGATTTTAATCTTGGGTTTACCACCATCATTGATGACTTCAAAAGGCCAATGTTTCATGTCAGCCTGTACAGTAGTATCCTCAAAACGTCTTCCAATTAATCGCTTAGCGTCTATAAAATATTAATAAGATTATAATATATAAAAACCATCGTTGAAAATTTAAGTTTTTAATGATTTACCGAAGATAGTATTGTTGGGATTCATAGCAACCTGGTTTTTAGCAGCATCACCAATGAGACGTTCGGTATCGGTGAAACCAACATAGCTAGGTGTAGTACGATTTCCTTGATCGTTGGCAATGATCTCAACTTTGCCATGTTGGAACACACCAACACAAGAGTAGGTTGTACCCAAATCAATACCAACAGCAGGAGTTTTGGTAGCCATTATAACTTGATGTAATTAACTTTAAAGACTACAGGAATACGAGTCTTGGTAATCCTGAAATGAATGATAATTTGTACATTTTATGATGAAGGTATATATTTAAAAAATGACATTGGAATGTTAAACATCTATATTCAAGGTTAAATATAATACATTAACAGTAAATAAATAGCATCATTATATATAGTTTGTTCCATTTAAGAGCGCACCGCTCGGCAGACGAAAACTGGTCTATTCTCGCGCATGCTAGTGGGCGTTACCACGTGTCCCAGCGGCAGCACAGTGAACCGTTTATACAGTGTTATGTAATGTCAATTCTCGAATTCATATACATTTATTATAATGTTTATAATTATTTATATTTATATTTATACTACTATATAATACGCGAAAGCGCATTGTTACTACAACTCTCTGTATTCACGGCAGCGTCGCCGTAGGCGGCAACATCGTCGATTATGGCAACCAATCACAGAGCGTATAGACCCATCCTAGGGGGTCCAGACGTCGCTCGGCGATTCATTTAGATGCGCCAACGCGGTGCGCTTTCAAATGGAACAGACTATAGGTATTTTATATGTATAATTATTGTAATCCTTTATCTTCCATAAGAATTTGACTTAATACCCACGTTATATATATTGTCCTACATTGTAGTCATTTAGTTTACGATGACAATAATGTAACTAATATTGAAATAATTAAACTATAACTGGCAAAGAGTATTTAATGTTTGGATTTAAAATTATGTTAATATTAAATAAAAAAATTTCACAAATACAAATATTTTTTATTTCATATAAGGAATTGTTGTCGAATGCTTGAAAAAAAATTTACATGAAATAGAATAATCAATAGCTACAAATATGTTCGAGCAGAGTAAGGAAATGTTATTTTTATAGTAATTATAAATATTTTGTAAAATTTAAATTATAATGAAAATCGATAAATACAAAATACGAAAAAACGTGGGTACCTATTTAGTCGTCATGCTACTGTCACATTATTTATCCGAAAGAAATACATATAAAAATGAAGATTTACAATAGTGAAGAAAATAAAAAATGAACGTAAACATGGAGACGATAAGTAAAAAATTAAGATATTTTTTTACAAAAACAAAATTGTTGGATACACGAACATAGTATTATAACCTTAAAAGTGAACATCGTGTCAATGGCCGACACGCAAAGTTGGTTGTAAAGATATTTCGGGAAAATAGAAATGTAAATTGCGCAAATTAAGACGTAAACGAAAAAGAAATTGAAAAGGAATCAGAAAGATCAGTTACAAAATTAATAGTGTAATAAAAGGCAAAAATAAAATTCTAAACTTACCAACTACTTAACAGCAGTGCGTTCTAGAATAAAATGGACGAGGAGCGAGCACTATAGAGCAGTCGTAGTACGGCTATTTGTTGTTTGGTTACTTCATATTGTGGTGGTGGGGGTACCGGAACCATTGTTTGTTTGCGAAAGGGTGTAAATAGACGATTCGAGAACATTCTAGACGTTTCATGGCGGAATAAACGACGGAATACACTTACAGTGTTCCTCGCGATTCTTTGGGCCACCACCTCCATCCCCTCCCAATAACTGTTTGTAAAATAATTACGCGGGCTTATTAGGTCTACAACTGATATGCTTGGAAACCGTTTAATATTTGAAGGTGACTATACAATAAGGCTGGCCAACATTACGTTATCAGTTATTATTTTATCGTAAACTGTTATCCTCAACAGTTAGTAGTCACCATGATGATTATTATTGTTTTTCTATGTACGTGACACAATTATGAGAATTTTATAATCGCGAATTGGTTTTTTTTTCTCGCCTATATCGTATTTTGAAAATACGTGTAATTAGTAAATTAAAAAATGAATAACTAATTAGCCATATACACGTCCGTAATACAATTATTATCTACATTATAACGTTTTGCTGTTATAATGTCTTTATCCCGTCGTTCGACTTTAATTTTACGTCGATTTTGTAAATTTGTATTTTCGCATTTTACTCCACCATTAACTAAATTAAATACTGGCGTACTTAGTTAATTAAAACCAATCATGTCCAACGATATGTACAATCTTAATTCATGGGGTTTGCCTTCTCAAATTGTCGATGTAAATATGTTATACCTAAAATTTGCTACGTTTTATCTGAATGAACATATTTTTAGAATTATAAAAAACGAGGTATTATATCAATGTTTCCTTGGCAAGTGGAGTGTCTGACTGCTGAAGGCGTTTTGGATGGACGGAATCTTGTTTACTCAGCACCTACTTCAGCTGGTTAAAATTTTACTGACATTTTTTTTTTCGATTAATTAAATTTAACGGTTTAAAAGTTGACAGTTTTAAACAAATTATCCTTTTGTTTAAAAAAAACCTATTTTACTTTCAGGTAAAACTATGGTTGCTGAAATTTTAACAATGCAAACGGTATTAGAAAGAAATAAAAAAGTTTTAATTATTCTCCCATTCATATCTGTTGTACGAGAAAAAATGTTATATTTTCAAGTAAGATACGAAATATCAATTTAATTATAATTAATTATTAAACATATGAATATAGGAGCTATTTGAAGGCACGAATAAAAGAGTAGCTGGATTTATGGGCAGTTATACACCAACTGGGGGTTTACGATCTATAAATGTTGCTATTGCTACTATTGAAAAGGCCAATGGCTTAATAAATCGGTAAAGTATAAAGTAAAAATAAACAATTTATAATTAATAATAAGTTTATTTTAGTTTAATAGAAGAAGATGAACTACAAGATATTGGTTGTGTAGTTGTAGACGAATTACACATGTTAGGTGATTCAAACAGAGGATACCTTTTAGAGTTACTACTAACAAAAATCAAATATATGTCTAAAATGTAAATATTATTATTATATTTTGTAAGTTTATTTAATGATTAATTTTCGTATTTGATTACAGTAGAAGTAGTATATCAATTCAAATTGTTGGTATGTCCGCTACATTGCCAAATTTAGAAATGTTAGCAAAATGGTTAGACGCATCATTATATCAAACTGATTTTCGTCCAGTACCTTTAAACGAATATTTAAAAATAGGCAAAAATGTATATAATGCTAGAAATCTTTCTTTGAGTCACAAGATTGAACCTAGTTTTTCAGTTAATGTAATAAGTATTTATAACATTTAATCAAACTTCACACTTTTAATACAACCATTATTTTGTGCTTAGAATGATCCAGATAACGTAAAATATTTATGCGTTGATACTATTCTTCAAGGTTATTCAATATTAATATTTTGTTTTACAAAAAAATGGTGCGAATCACTAGCCATTGAAATTGCATTAGAAATTAAACGATTGGGTAATTCAATTATAATTATTTTTAATTGAAAAATTATACAAAAAATGACATACATATTTTTATTGATTTAGGTGGTGATGATAAATCAAAAGTTGGAATAGCTTTACGGAATCAATTAAATGGTGAAAGTCTAAAAGATGTATTGGAGCAACTTCGAAGATGCCCTGTTGGTCTTGAAACTGATATAAGTAAAACCATATCATTTGGTGTTGCTTTTCATCATGCAGGTTATTGTTTGTATTTTGTCCTAAAATATATATTAATATATATAATATATATTTTATATATAAAAAAAATAACAAATAATTACAACTTTGCCGAATTTGTATAGTAGCATCTGCAACCATCTCGTCCTCTTGATTGTCAAGTAAAATTTTGGATTCGCAAATGTTATTCGCTAGAGTAATATAAAAACATACAGTGTTATATTAATTATAAAAAATATTAAATATTAAAACTTACATCCAATTTTTTCATAGTCTTCCAGCGCCTTCACACATATCATGTCATAGCCCCTCGTCGTCCGTCATTTTTATTTTCACGTTTAACGTCTAATTTGCGCACAATCGATAAAAATGGTGACTAGTTGTAGGAAAATATTAAAACATACCCCGATTCTTCTCGAATTCTTTGAGTATTTTTATGCAAAAAATATCATTGCTCTAATCAAATTCTTCGTTTTAATTTTAATTTTTTATTTCCGCAAAAACTTTTTGACGTTTTACTGTTTACGGCACGAGAAAATATTTTTAAAAGTGTACAAAAATTGTTATATAGAAACGTAATATAGTTTTTACAGAACAAAATTCAAAAACCAACTAAAATATTGTTTCAATTTACCATTGTACAAACATTCGAAATCCTTTAGATAGTTTGTATTATTTTTATTATCATTGTGCTAATAGCATGATTATTTTGTTCTAAAATAGATTGCTTTTTTATATTATGGAAAGAATAATCTTTAATTACACAATTTATTTAAAAAATATTAAGTATATATATATATATATATAATAAAGTTGCAAATTCATACAATATTATACTAACCATAACAATTATACAAAATATACAAGTTATAAGAATAGATAGATTTATTACATCCGATTAATTTATATTTTAATAATATTGTTTTAATTAAAAAGTTATGTTGAAATTTCTGAGATTTAGTAATATTTAATATAATTATGATAATTTGTTCAATCTTGCAACAAAATTATAATTAATTTAATAATAATATTAAAATGAAAAAACATTTATCTAATAAAATATGTATATAATTGTTATTTATTTATTTAGGTCTTACAATGGATGAAAGAGATATAATTGAAGGTGCATTCAAGCATAATACAGTAAGAGTATTAGTTGCTACATCAACTTTATCTTCAGGTGTAAATTTGCCTGCAAGAAGAGTAATTGTAAGATCGCCACTTTGCCATGGATTTCCAATTGATATTTTACAATACCGACAAATGATTGGACGTGCTGGTCGTATGGGTGTTGACACTGCTGGTTTGTCTATCAAACCTAAACATTTAAATTTTATTATTGTAAAATATGTCACTTTTTTGTTATTATAGGAGAAAGCTATTTAATTTGTAATGAGAATGAACGAAGAATGGGCGAAGAAGTTGCTACTCAGAACCTTCCACCAATTAAGAGTTGTTTAGGAGATGGAGATTTTTCAAATTGTTTAAAACGAGCATTGTTGGAAGTGATTGCTGGTTGTGTTGTTTGTACAATAGAAGATGCATTTGAATATATTAAGTGTACTTTACTTTTCAAATCATCTGGGGAAAATTGTAAGAATTTATTAACATTGTTCTCAATAAACTTAATATAAGTTAGATATTTTATAATATGCTATAGTTAATGAAAGTCCTATACATCAATGTATCAAATTATTAATTGAACATCAGTTTGTAAGAGAATGTGACAATAAATTAACTCCGACTAATCTGGGTCAAGCTTGTCTTGCAGCATCTGTTACACCTGAAATTGGTCTAAAGTTAATTAAAGAACTAGATAAAGCGAGACAAAATTTTGTTCTTGATTCTGAACTTCATTTACTCTATTTAGTAAGAGACAGATTAGTTATAAATGTTTGTAATAGTTTTTGAGTAAAATTACTAATTTATCTTATTCTAGATTACACCATATTCAGTAAGTGAACAGATTGGACATTTAGATTGGTTTAGAGTTCTAAATATATGGGAAAAATTATCACATTCTATGCGTAAAGTAGGTGACATGGTTGGTATTGAAGAGCGTTTTATTGTTAAAGCTATGACTGGAACAAGTCTTAGTACATCTTCGGATGTAAGTTAATCATTTAATTATTATTTATTTAATTTTTTTAAAATAGTTCTTTGTTTTAAATAATCAATTAAATCAGTCAAAAATAGTTAAACATTTTTGTTAAAAATGATTAGATAATTAAACGCCAAATATGAGGTCGTGTATTTAAAAATATTAATTTAGTTAATATGAACGTTAGTATTGCAAACAGTTTTGTTATTTTCGAAAATACAAAATATTAAATTTTTCTGCTAACTATTTAAGTTTATATAATTATCATTAAATTGCAGAAACATAAATTAGCTGTCCATAGACGATTTTATACATCACTCCTATTACACGATTTGATAAATGAAGTTCCTATTAACACTGTAGTGACCAAGTATGGTACATCTAAAGGTCTTTTACAAAGTCTTCAGCAATCGTCATCTACTTTTGCAGGTGACATTTAAAATATATTTGCTATTTGTAGTTTTATTTTATTTAATGTTTTTATAATTTTTTTCGTCTTTACTCCTAATTATATAGAGTTGGCCATATCCATAAGACTATTTCCTATCACTTGTTCACTCACACTCGCACTAGCATTATTAATACAATTTTAATAATAAATTATTAAATTAATTTATTATTATTTATATAATAATACTGTCTATGTTTAGGAATGGTGACGCAGTTTTGTAAAAGACTTGGTTGGTCATCATTAGAATTGTTAATATCACAGTTTTCTGAAAGATTACAATTTGGTGTTCAAAGACAACTTATTGATTTATTACATTTAGATTGTTTGAATTCGATCACAGCTCGATCTTTATTTAACGCAGGAATATTAAATATTTCTGAATTAGCATTGGCTGATTTGCGATCAGTGCAACGTGCCCTTTCCAAAGCAATTCCTTACAATTGGTAATATAATATTTGATAAAAATATATTAAACTCATTTATAAGTTTATAAATTAATTAAAAACTTTATTTTTAGCAATTTAAATAATAATAATATTCCTGGTGACGAAGAAAAACGAAAAAGTATTTGGTTAGCTGGACGATTTGCCCTTAATGAAATGGAAGCCGCTTCATTTATTATAAAAGATGCAAGACATTATTTAAAAGTATTTATATAATATTGTTAATTAAAAATTGTTTTTTAATTACAAATAGTATAATTTGATTCCTGTTTTGTAGAGAGAACTTGGTCTTAAATCTGCAAGTTGGGTTGAAAGCAACATTGATGAAAATGATTTAGATACAACAATGGATTCAGTGAAAATAGGTCCTACTACATCAAGAGATGTTACTGTAATTGAAATGAGCCAAGAAAATAATAAATCAATGATACCAATGGTAAATGATACAATTCAGAATTTGTCAAGTTCATCAAGAAAAGACAGCATTGACTTATTTTCCGAATCAGATGGTGAAAACATTGAAAAAAATTATAATCGAAAAAGTTTAGATCTTTTTGAAGGATCATTTGATCATACTAAATTTAGTATCACTGTGAATGTTAGTGGAAAAATTAACTCCGATAATCTTAGTAATAAATCGATTAGTGATTCATATTTAGCTGAGTTAATTAATATTAAAACACCTAAGGAACCAGAAGAGAAATGGGATTGCAATATTGGAGGAGAAAGTATTTTGGAATTGACTCAAAAAAATGTTGAATCTAAGAAAAGAAAAAGAGAAGATTCTCCCCAATTAAATGAAAATGATATTCACAATTTTTTGGAACCTCAGCTGAAGTTAAGAAAAATTGACGAACCCTCAACAAGTTATAACAGTAAACCTGTTGAGAACGTAATTGCTGAAGGCGATAATGATTTATTTGAAGGCACAATGTTTCCAGATTCAATAAGAATTGACACACAACTTGATCAGCTACTAAATAGCAATGAAAAAACTAACGTAACTATAAATTCGATATCTACAGAAATGAGCAAAAGTGTAATGCAACTAGCATTTCAAAATTCATTTAATTCCATGTCAAATACAATAATATCTCCAAAAAAATGTATTATTGACAATATGACATGTAAAGATTTAGTTATATCTGATTCTGAAGACATGATTGCGGGGTCTCAAGATACTGTATCTAGTGGACCATCTCCTCGCAAGTATGCTCTTATAATATTTTATTCTTTATAATCTATATAAACATATATTTTAAATTTTTTTTAGGGAATCCCCGTTAAAACTGGACACAAATACCAATTCTATCAAATTTAATACATGGGCATATAAAACTAAAATAGTGGAAAATGTAGATTTATTTGCTCGAGATAATTTTCCAGATATTAAACACCGAAAAGAAATATCATTAGCTTTAAATGTAGTAATTAATACTGAACAAAAAATTGGCGCTAAAGTGGTTAGGCGAAGTTTAGAAAATTATAAAGGCACAAATGTATTTCAATTTAACAATCGAATATTAAAAGGTTTTGCTATTACATGGTATAAACAGAGTGTTGTACATTATATTAATTTAAATACAATTGGTATGTTCCTTTCATATTTGGGAATCATATTATTATAAGGTTTATAATGAGCAACTTTTTAAAAAATTTCTTTTAAACAGGTTTGTCTGGTAAAAGTCTATTGAAAAAACTGTTAGCCAATAAAAATTTAACTGTTAACATAATTGACGCTAAATCAAATTACAAAACGATCTTTCAATGTTGTAACATTAATCCTGTTTGTAAATTCAGAGATCCTTTTGTAGCTGATTGGTTAATAAATGGTCAACAGAAAAATTCATTGGAGAATTTGGTAATTTTTTTAATTAATCTAAAAATTATACTTCTTATTTCATTTTCTTTATTGATAATGTACTATGGTTTAGATTCAATGCCATTTAAACTTCGAAGGTAAAATTCAAACAAATGATGCAGTTTTCAATGCTTTTATCACTCAAAAATTAATAATGTCACTAAGATATCAACTTAAACAAATTTATATTTATAAAACGTTTAAAGGTATAAACTAATTTAAATTATTTGTTTATCATAATAAAATGTATAGTTTTCATTTGTGTAATTATTCTTTATTAGATATAGAGATGCCTATACAAATTATTTTAGCAAAAATGGAACTGTACGGTTTTGGTCTGAACAAAGAACACTTGATGGAATTAAATGATACAGTGAATAAGTTAATGGAGAACATTTCTGAACAAGGAATTACATTTATAGAAACCAAATTTAACATGCAATCTACGTTAGAATGGGCCAAAGTAAGCATAAACATTTTTTGTATGGTAATAGATTTTATTGTTTAAACTAAAAATTGTATTGATTAGGTAAAAAAGAAGCTAAATATAACGGATAGTTCTTCGCATCCTTTAGTTGCATTGGTTAAAAATTGGCGGAAGTTAAGTTGTCTTAGAAATAATGTAAATAATTAATATCAATTTTTAATATTTGAAGTAACTAGTTTTTTTTATAATTTCTAATTATGTATTTTAAATGTTGTAGTATATAAATACATTTTTGGCAACAACAAGTGATCGTATTTATTGTGACAGTAATACATATTCTAATACAGGTAGAATAAGTATGCATGAACCCAATTTACAAAATGTACCGAAAGATTATGTTGTTGAAAATGAAATATTAAGTGTTCGATCAGCATTTATATCCAAGTCGGGTTAGTTTTATTGATGTTTATTGATTACTCAATAGTCAGTTAATGTACAAAAAGTTTGATGTGAATTATATATTTTTTAAAATTAGATATACATACATACACACTTGATCCGTGCATAATTAATTTCCAATTTCTTTTAATAGGTCTGTCGTAGAATACATTGCATTTTTAAATAATGGAGGAACTGATTGATATCAAGCGCAATAAATATTTATGAAAAATTTGTATTTAGATAGGCAGTTGGGTCTGTACGTCTTTCGTATTATATTTATTAAAATCAGGTTATTTGTTTTTATCATTAAAATGTTTTTTTATATATCATATATTTGAAAGTTTGACGTAATGAAATCTAGTAAATTTTGCGTAAAATATCTTTTATTCATTCACAAATACCATCTTTTAATTAAATTTCACAATACAATTATCCCTTATTTAAATAAATAATATTAAATATACTGAATTTAATGTTGAACTATATAACAATTACTCTGTCAGTAAAAAACAGCGGGGAAATGTCTTGTCGCTGTTAATTCAATTGTATTATTAATTATAATTACTTAATATCGGTATTTCATTTGAATAGTTTGAAAAATAGAGATTATATAAATAATTGTATATTAGTTGTTTATATCAATATTAGAATATTTATGTTGCAGATCAAACGTTGGTATCCGTAGATTTTTGTCAAATTGAATTACGCATACTTGCTCATTTGTCCAAAGACTCTACATTGTTGTCTGCTTTGAATTCACCTGGTGATGTTTTTATAAGTTTATCATCCAAATGGCATAAAATACCAGAAACTGAGGTTTATGAAATTTTTATATAATAAAAATGCACATTTTATAAAAATACATTTTTATTCAATGGGTTCAGGTGAGTGATGAACTTAGGCAAAAGACTAAACAAGTTTGCTATGGTATGTTATATGGTATGGGACCAGTGACTTTAAGTGAAACATTGAATATTACTGAAGACGAAGCGCTGAAACTAATAACAGAATTCAAGAGCACATTTTCTGGTGTCACTTCATTTTTCAATGAATGTGTGGCCCAATGCAGGTCATTGGGATTAGTTAAAACACTGAGTGGACGTATCAGACATTTATCAAATATTAAAAGCAATATACCCAAAATAAGATGTATGTTTTTACTATATTTTATTACAAAATTTATTGTTTATAATATGTTTGATAAATTTGTTTTTGATATATTTTCTTTAGCTCATGCTGAACGTCAAGCAATTAACACAATTATCCAAGGAAGTGCTGCAGACGTAACAAAAATGGCAATGATTAAAATTGATAAAAATGTCAATCAAGGTGTTCTTAAGTCAAAAATACAATTAGTTATGCACTTGCATGATGAATTAATTTTTGAAGTATTTAAACACTTTTTTATGATTTTCATTATTATTGTTATAATAATTAACAAATAATTTTAAAACAATTATTGAACTATTATATTATTTTTTCAGATATCAAATTCAATTTTTGATGAAGCTTGTTCTACAATAGTTAAAACAATGGAGTCTGCCGTTAATTTATGTGTACCTTTGCCCGTTAAATTAAGAAAGGGTTGTTCGTGGGGCGATTTAAAATAAAATATTAATTTTTTTTAATGTTTTCTTTTTATTATTGTATCTGTCTATAATTTATAATTGTGCATCATTTTTTAAACAATTAGTTTAACAAATACTGTAGTTAATTTAAATACCGTGTATATTTTTTTTAGAATTTTCTTAACTTATGTTAGATATTTTATCATTATTGTGTAATTTATGTTTATTATTGTAGAATCATATTTTGCATGTTTTTAAAATGTTACCATATTTTTTGTTGTTTTAGTCATGTTGACTTAATTAACTATGTTTTTATTATAAATATTTAACACAATTGATTTTTGTATAATTAAATAAGCCAATATTGGTATAGCAGCACGTACAATTCTTATTGTAAAACTTTGAAAGTTGAAATATTCTTTTGAAAAGAATTGTTCTCTTATTCTTTAGAATTATTATTGTAATTATAATTATTTGTTGGCTCATCGTATTTTAATCAATAATTTAGAGTAATGTAATGTATTGCATTATTTTGGAGAAATACATTTCATAAATTAGTACCATTAGTTTTTTCTTTTGAGATTTTAGGCGTAACAAAGAACATATTTATTTTATACTAATAAGTTTATCAATATAATTTTGTCTGTGAAAGTACGAATAATTTTTTGGATAGCAAATGTAATCTGATTTTTACACGTGTATATATTATTTTCTTTTACACACCAAGAAAACAATACTAAAAAATTATATAGCTGTGTAAAATTAATAACAAATTCAATTTGAAAAAAATTGAATTGGATATTTTTTTTAACAATTTCAAAAATTTTATTTTTTATTCAAACAAAAGTTTGGATAAAGCGAAAGTTTTTTCATAAAGAATAACGATTGTTTTTTTTAATAAAATACATATTACGGGCAATTTTTGTAAAACTGATTATTCGAATTACTATAATCTATTTATCTATAACAATAAGTTTTTATGATTTTATTATTAATATTATTATTAAATTATATAAAAATACTGAATTATCATATTTAAGAATTTAATGTTTAAAATTATAAATGAAGTAATTAATTGATCTAACTAAATTGATTAATTCTAAATGTTGTTTCACCTATTTTATTTTTCAAGTACTAAAAATGTGAAATATATATTAACAATTTTTGTAATCAAAACATCAAATTTAAGATAAAAGATATATTTCATTAAATATGTTTGGGTATAAAAAATGAATGTGGAAAAAATAGTTTTGTAAAAGTATACCAGATGTCATTTCTAGCAAACATTTCATGTGTTAAGTACATCGGATATTATGATTTGAAAAATGTTTGTCGTTATTTAATTTTGAAAATTGTATAGAGGATTGATATCATTATTTCATTATGTATAAATAATATAATATAATTATTTAATTATAATATGTATAACATAATAGCTAATAATTATTTTAGTTCATGCGTATATACAAAGTTCCAAGATCGGAATGTTAATGATTTTTTAACTAATTCGATACAATTAAATTAACCATATTTGTTCAAATAAGTTGGAAGTTAAAGTTGACTAAAATTTTAATATATCAATTAAGTCGACAAAATACTATGAACTTTAGCTAATTTCTTTTTATAGTCAGTTTGATTTTCTTCGTATAAAAAAATAATTGTTAATTTTTACACATTCATTTTTCAATAATTTTAAACGTAAATTTGAAATCGTTTGTCATTGTTTATCCTAGATATCACCTACTTACGTTCGTCTAGAACATGTTTAGGTGGAACGAATACCTTTAGCAAAGAAAATTCAAAATTATACTAATTAATTCAAATACAGAAAAATCCACTCCTCAAGTATGAGTGATTTTTAATAAGTTAAAATTGATCTAAAAGTAACTTGTTACGCTAAAACGTTATGTTGATTTTAACTTATTAGCTCGCTAACGTCCAGCTTCGTAATTTTTATAAAAAAAAAATCGATGTACAACGGATACTTGAATCATCACCAGGAAATGTTATTATCAATTACAAATATCATTAATTTCGTTATAACATGATAACGAAATGCGATGAAATATCGCGACACTTTTTAAATTCAATTCGTAAAAACTATTAGTCGAGTGCAGTAACGGTAAGTAGGATTTTTCAACGACGAAGGGGTTAAACAATTCCGACGAAAATTGGGTACTATTAATAAAATGTAAACGTACGCAACGAGAGCTATTGTTATTTAAATGGGGAAAATTTCATATCCGTTTATTTTCGGCAAATCGATTAGTACGCGCAGCAGAATCGATTTTTCGACCAATTTAAAACCGTTGGTCACAGTACAGAAATACCAATTTTCCGCGAAGAAATAAAAACGGGGTTTTCTGATAGTTTGCGCCACTACGGGTATTAATAAAAAATGTCTATCGCGTTTTTCCATTTATTGTAATCATCGGTTTTGTAACCTTTACCGATAAAATTATGAAAAAATATCGCGGAATATTAACATAAGACCTTACACGCAGTCTCGCGGAATTAGTACAGCACAACCGGGAGGGGGAGTTGTGCTAACCGTCGATTTAAATATAGGGAGGGATCTGTCGCACCGGCCGAACATTCGGTTATTCGAAATCAAACCGACGACACTGGCGAAACATAATTTTCGTGCGTTTCAGTTTGGTTACGACGAAACGCATTTTAATCGGTTCGACGAAAACGAACTCGTGTTTCGGGCTAAAATATAACCTCACATTCGGTCGCGTAAAATTCGCCGATTACAGACGTATTATTTATCTTGACATTTAAGACGCAAACATCAATCCTCCGCACAACAATACGATAACTAATAAGACGCGTAATGACAATCGAAAATTTCGTACCCCGTAAGGTATAAATAACAATGTGTAACAATATTTACCGTGTATTAGTCGAGTTTCTAGATTATCGCTACCAACACGTAACAGTACTCGTACGACGCTCTTATCTCAATAAAAAGAGATTTAATCGAAATTGTTTAATATCGAGCGATAACGTTTACGTTTATAAAAAAAAAAATTGACGGATTAAAGATACGGCGGTGGTGTTCAATCGATACGAATTCCAGTTCGCTTTCAAAAAAACTTAATCACGGTTGACAAATTCGGAGGCGAAATTTAAAACACGTCGTCGGTGCTCCGTTACTTTACACGTGTCTAATCGCGGTAACGTGGCGTCTTCGAAGATACCATTTAAAACCACCATTGGGCGGTGTCGGCGTAGTCAAATTCCGTAAAGGCCGTCAAATAAAAAGTGCGCGTACCACCATCGAGTAGACGAAAAAATGTAGGAAACTTGTACACATAAACATAGCCGGAAACCGTCCGACTTACTGACGGTTTACCGGTCGATTTCAACGTAATTAGATAATCAATTTGAGCGTAAATTGTTCCAGTCGTACAGACTAACCCAACCGAGGCTATAAATACACCAAAACCATCGCGACCACAAAACACAAACGTATTATTGCTACCCACACACCCGTAAACTGACGCGAAATATGGGCTATTGTACGAACGATTACGGGTTAAGACTAATTTTAAAAATAAATTTTTCGAACAAGAGAGCGTGTTAACGTTGTTTTCAAACAAATTTCGGTCGTGAGGAACGGAGTCCGCTCGCGTCAGACAGTATAAAAGGCGTTTCATTATATAACTCGACCGTCATACGAACCGTTTATATTTACTAACCGTCGTCAACTTAACTTTAAATAAGGGTAATTTCGCCGAGCGAAATGGGAAATATCGAGTTTGAACGCAAAATGAAGAGTTACGTCGGACATTTCGGATTTCTATTTCTCTTAAACAGCGAAAAATGTGTTCGTCGGATATACTTACGCGTTAATAATTCGTATTTTGGATTCATCACTGACCTTACGAACAAAACAGCGACCAATATGAATCCACGGAGTTTTACCCGTTACGCGGACCATCCATTCAAACCGGTCACATTACGGTCAGTCACACACGAAAAACAATTGAAGCACATCAGTCACACCCGAACGCACCGAACGACTAAACGCTACGAATGTTCGTTTATCCCCACGTCGTGTACCGCCGTACGGTAAAAGAAAATTATGTACAACTAACCATAATGATAGAAATACACGCCTGTATACGGACAATATCTGGTGTTTCGAAGAAAACGGCCACACATACTGGCGGTTATCGTCCGAAATGCGTCTACAAACCGTTGTGGCATAACACTATGTAAACGTAATAAATAGAAGTTTATGATAGATGTTAAATTGTCACAATACCCAAAATAACGTGAAATAAAATTCCAGGTAAAATGTAATCGTATTAATTAGCTAAGACCGTATTATTTTACGTCGTAAATTACGATAATAAATGGTTTTCTTCAATTAGGACCAGTAACTGATTTACGTTTTAACACGGCCAATTGTGATGTAGGGGTGGGGGGTTATTTAAAATCCCCACCCCCACCAATATTAAACTGTTTACGCCCACGGTTGAGCAAACGTTAAATATGTTTAGGAGAATAGTGAGTGATTCACGTTTTGTAGGTATGATGACGTTTTTGGAAACAAGATGTGAATTCGGCAGAAAATTTAACTCGAGGTCGAGTTCTTACTTATTTATTTTGAATTCGCGTTCTTACGATTCGGAGTTTTGAATATTTTCGACAAAATTAAAAAATGATAATATATATGATCTAACGATTAAAAACGTTGAGCTCAAGAGAACTTCGTAGTAAAATTTGTTTTCATAAACGGTATCGAGTCACTACGTTACAAAAACTAAGTATGGTTGTGTAGCAAAAAACTGTAGATATCTTATTCTCCAATAGGAATTGGCTACGGTTCGATCAACGATCGTCCGGTATTGTACTCCCGAATTGGCAATATTCCGGTATATTCGTTTGTTACAGACGTACTTAAGTCCCGACCAAGTCGGAGTAACGTATAGCGACAACGGGGTAGTATAAGTTCGAGGTTTAGTTTTTGTTTAATTATAGCTTGTAGTTTTCAAATTTATATTCTGTGTAAAGTTATAATAATGTTCGTGTAATTCATAATTTCGGATTACTTTTTACGAGTATAACACAATTATGTTACACTTGAATCGATTTTTTCGAAAATATTACGTGGCGATAAAATAATCAATACGGTTTACTAATAATATTTTTTTAACTTACATTATTTTTGGATTTTAAAAACAGTTCGTTCAATCGTCGTTATTTTTGGATTTGCACCATATTCGATGTAGTCAAATTTCCGTTATTACGTTATTTGTACATTTTTAAGTTCAATAAATTTGTCTTTATGTATTGTCTAACATTAGAGGTAAAATAGGTACAACTAAATAGCTATATGAAAGCGCGATAAACTAGAAAATGATTAAATTATTAATACCCTACCATTATTAAAAGAAAGTAACGCGTTATTTCCAAAAATAAATAAGTGATTTAATTACTAATAATTTATTCCCAATAATACGTAATTACATTAACATTGCGTCGCTCAATAAGTAATTTCGTTACAGTAATATGTAACTTACGTTACTTCATAAGATTAAATAATGATATATTAATTGTACAATATTGTAAGTTTTGTTTTTGTTTGAATTCAAAAATTTGGAAAATTAATAACGACATTATATACTTTTTTCGTAGTATATATATAAACTCAATGTCAGCAATTTTGTTTATAAAAGTTTAGAAAGTAATTTACAGTGAGTTAAAAATCACGATATTATATTTTATATAATACTTATTTTAATAGGTCCTGTTTAGTTTTGGGTATTGATTATAAATGCTTGAAACTTTAACAAATACAGTTGTTCATAGGTAACATTGTTTCCGATTTAAGTAGCTATAAGTACGTTTATACATTGTAAGGATATGCAAGCATATTAAATTGCAATAATAGTCATTATAGTTATTTTAGATATTAATTTTTGTTGTAAAAATATTACACACAAATATTATAAGGATTTCTTTAAAAAAAAAAACAGAATGGGTTTTTAAACTCAAAAATAATTATGTATGTATTTTTTTTAGTTTAGTTTTAGGAATTATTAATGTTAATTATTTTAAGCTATATATAAATAAAATATACGACTATATATTTTTATATATATATATTAGTAAAAATTTATATATAGAGAGTACTAACAATTATTTCGTAATTTTTGTACACTCATATATATTTTTATTCTGAGATTGAGTTCGATTTTTTTAAATCGTATATAATATTATAGCATAATTCATTTTAGGGGAGCGTGTGTATCATGTGGACAATCATTAAGGATGAAAATAACTAAGATTTAAATTTTTTAAGAACAGACTATTTTACATCATGGTAATCCTTAGTCGTTGAAAAAATTTCAAATTTCTTAAAATCAGAAGAAAATTTGGACAGTAAGAGCCCTAAATATGTACTTATATTACAATTACATTATTTACTGAAATATTTATTCCTTGAAATTTTTGGATACAGATTTTTACATAAATAAATAAATCATATATAAATATATATATCATACATATATAAATCGACATATTTTAATAGTATAATTAGATTGCATACAGGCATACTGATAAATTTAAGTGATTTTATAGAATAATTATTTATTTTTGGGCAAAGTGTAAATAATTGTATTAACTAAGTAGTTATATCATAATAGGTAACAATAATAGTTATCATATAACTACATACGTAGTTATATCATATCGTTTAATGTTACATTTTAATAAATATTGTTAGACTCACATACCATTTTTTCTTAACTTTACAAAATGAACATTAAAGTTAGAGTACAATATTTATTTAAGTACGTGATTAAAACATTATTTTCTTACCATAATATTTATAAAAAGAAACGTAATATTTTTTTATAGAATTCTTATTACTACAATTTAGGCTAAATAGCGTAAGTATACATATTTGTAATCGAGTAATTTATTATAATAAAACACCAAACATAGCGAAAAGAAGTGATTAAATTAAAAATACTGTAAAATTAATGTACTATAAACATTGTTTTTAAGAAAAACAGTAAGAACCAGCAATAAAGTGGTTGACAAATACAATTACAACGTCAGTTAATTTATCTAATATTATGACTAAAAATAAATTAAAGGTTAATTAATATATTAGAACGTAGCTAATTTATTATAAATAGTTTTGATTTTGAATACATTTTGATATATTTTAAATTTGAATACAATTTGAATACGTTTTAAAATTTAAATTTAAATGCGTTTTAATATCAACGATAATCATACGTATTTGTCTTTTATTCAAATATAATTCAACGAACGCAAAATAATCTTAGATTATTTAAATGTTACTGAGTACACATTTAGGAAATTATTTGATTTTAGTTTAAATTCTCTTCCCAACTATTCTCTCCGATACTTAACTCAACATTAGTTCGCTACAATTAAAATACAAACGTAAACTTGTATCGTATATGATGTATTATTAGCGAATAAAAATCCGTTTAAATAGATATTTTATGAAAAATTACTCCTAATATTATCAAAAACAAAAAGCAATTACCTTTTTTTTAACCTTATTACAACAAATCATTGATTTAGATTATTTCCTTTATCGTAAGAATCTATATATAAATAAAATATCGTTATTTCATACATATTATTATCTTTAGAAATTTCTATTCGTAATATATCTTCAGTAAAAGTCCTAAAATAATATAAACGGATTAATATGTTATATTTCTTAACGTGAAAACTTAACGAATATCGATGTTTATAAATTTAAGTTGTTCACATTTAAATAATACACAGATAGCCAGTAAATATGTATATTTAAGATCTGTATTTAGCGATAATTTTAAAAATTATTCAGCAATGCATTTTATTTATTAAATGCATCTTGAAATTTGTAGTTTTTGTATGTAGACAAAAAAATTATGATTAAATCATCTACAATAACGGAATATTGTGTAGGTGTTTATCGTTTATCGACATAATTATAGAGGCATTTTGAAAGAAATTGTCTAGTGAGAAGGGGGTCAAAACTCGGAAGCATATTTCAAATATTATTAATTTTCT
>JAIPRN010000259.1:41549-95110 GCA_025469175.1 Geopemphigus sp. TES_GeoC_2020 | reverse complement strand
ACACACGGGCGACTAGAACACAACTCTTATCAGCAAAAAAAAAAAAATACGCACGGCTATCGGGCGGGATTCCGCGATTGACGGCGCAGTAGGAGTACGTCAAACACACCCGTCCGTCTAATAATAAAACCGGCGTTTATTATCGCTACTATTGCGCGCCGAACTTAGGAGACGGGTGGGTGGATACAAAAGTCACCGCCGAACTTGGCCCGCGATAAGTCGCTTTTTATTCAACGGACGACCACCGTTTCCGGTGAACTTCGAACCGACTCAATCTAGCGTGGAAATTGTTTACACGTTATCGCCCATCCGTATGAAATTACGTACGCACGTAAATACGATATACGTTTTACGTTCTACTCCATTTTTTTAAGGACGATAAACAATTATCATTGTTCGTTAGGTCGGCGAAGGAGTATCATCATAATTGTCGTCGTCGTCGTCGTCTTACAACGGAATGCTCGCTAATGATTATCACACGCATATTTGTACCGGACGCCCGTACAAAAAACATCTCCCCCTCCAACAACTCGTCAATGTACTCGAGTAATATAGACGGGGAGAGATCGGAACCCGGATAATTAATGTGAACGGCGACGCGTGCGCGCTTCCGAGAACAAAACAATGTGAAACGACGTTAAAATATAATAACTACGGCTCAGGGAATCGACGACGTGCCGGAATAAATAAACGTCATAGCGCTGTGTACGCGTAAAGGATGGGAGGAGTTGACGTTTTTTTCGACTCTACGCGGAATTTTCGACGAAAAAACGGTAACTTGTAACAGTATTATTTTACAACTATCCCACGACGACGGCCAGTTTGAATGGGTCACTAGACTGGCAGCTTACTACTACCCATAAAAGAATTGCCGAGCAGCGTTTTACAAAAGTCCGAATAAATAATCTTTTGCTGCCGCCGCCGCCGACACGAGTATGACGGTCGGCGGGTTTTCATTATAACGAGGAATGTCGTCCTATAAAGAACGATTTAAAAAAAGAAACCGTTTCGTCAATTGGTCAATGGACGTGAAAGCCAAACACAACCGTAAGCGACAAGGAGCGGAGCGATGTTTAAATAACGGCTGGCGGGTGTAGGTGTGGTGGTGGTAGTGATGAGCAAGTCCTCGGGAATGGGGCGAGGAATTTTATTATTGTCGACGATTAATGTCACACGGGTTCCTCCCCTCCGCGTGTCACACATATACACACACATAAGCAATAACTCTGGCGAGCACGACGTCGCGCGTACACGCACAGTATTATTATAATCGACATGACCACAAAAACTATTAACTTTTGTCGGTAGCGGCGAAATAAGACCTTATAGTCGTCTCTGTACAGCCGCCATCTTAATAAGGAAGTGTACACACACAAAATGAATTCGAATTGACATGCGCGCTCGGTGTGTTGTAATACTTGTAGTAATTTCTATAATAAATATTCGGGTTACATGATTTACACGCGGAGATGCCACGAAAAACGAGTTTTTATTTTAGGGGCTGACGCATGGTCGAGTTCAGATTGTCTAAATATATAACAAACGAGCGATAAGAAACACGAAGGTGACTCATCATTTTACTCATTCCGACGAGTACACACCGTGAGACGGCGGAAGGACGAAGTCAACCGCGTGGGTAGGTGACAATCGCGCGCGCAAAATGTAAAAATACAACGCGGTTTTTCCATTCTATTCGAGATTACCCGCGTGAAATTAAAACGATTCGACCGAATGGGTGGAAAAAAGAAGGGGAGTGGGTGCGACCGAAGAGATATTCTCGTCATTTCACCCCAACTCCCCCCTCCGCCGGGTTACGTCAACTTTTTATAATCGTCTACACGTCATAGGATCATAACTGCCGCCGCCACCGGGTGGTATACGACCGTGTAAGCAAAATACGGCACACACACGCGTCGGTCGATACTCGAGAACGGAAGAAACCGCCGGCGAATACCGCGGTGACACGGGAAGAAGAAACTCCTCGGGCGTTCGTTTCCGCCCAACAGGTTTCACTCGCGCCACGGAATGCGACGCCCGGCGATTCGTAACCACCTTATGCGTACGCACGCACACCGCACGCCCGAGAGTCTCGCACGATATTTCTAATAATAATAATAATAATAATAATAATAACGCGACGGACGCGCTATCCGGTTGCACGAATAATATGCACACAATGCACAATTGTGCAGTAAGCCGACTCGACACACGCGCGTATATATTTATATGTACGTAAATGGATGTTTGCGAACGCGTGAAGAATGAATATGGCCGACAGACCTTGGCGGGACAGTGTGAGTATAATAATAATAATAATAATAATACAATCTGGTATTAGTTCTGTAGGTTACGATTATTATTACGGACGTAAATACGGAAAAGCGAAAGAGTACGTGCTACAAAAATATAACCACGAACGCTGTTCCCCTACCCAAAAGAACTTGAAAACACGAATTCTGAAATAATACGTACGTATATACTTTTCTTTTACAGTACAAAGACGCACTATTACTATCGAGCTCGCGTAGAGGGTGGGGCGTTCGGTTTTTTTTTTTCATACTAGTCAATATAGCGAGTTGTTTACGGCGATAACGAACGCTAGTACGCGTTGTATACGTAATAATATAGAACGCGCATTATGTGTACAATACACGCGCCGTTTATTGGACATTTTGTATCAGACGACGCCTTTAGAAGAATAATAATTGTCGAACAACGGCGGCATTGATTTCCCGTCGAATTCTCGAGCGGATAAACGACGTTTATCGTACGACGGCGACGTTATATTATAACAAAATTCGATTTCCCGTATGCTTCGAATTATGGAACGGGATTGTCCGTGGAAAATGCGTTGTTATAATAACGCTGTACTGGAGATTTCACCGGATTTCTCTACTTGTTAATACGTTTCACGGAGCTACAGCAGTGAAAGCGTGTAATACACGATAAATATATATTTACTAATAATATTATTACTTTTTCGAATAAGAAAATTCGTGATGTCCGTTTTCATCACGACACTAGTAGTACACACCCCATAAACGAATTGGTACAACCAATTCTAACCGACTAACAAACGAGGAGGGGACAAAGAAAATCTGTAAGATCGTCCGCGGAACGTACGCGTTGAACTGGATTACCGACCGACCCAATTGTTTACTTGCTATCCAGGTTCGGGCAACGAAATTGTTGAACAAGAAAAAACGATACTTTTTTAATTACTTCGCATACCGTAGTATTTATATCCAACCGTTAATAGTTTTATTTATTACTGATCCATATAATATAGTCGCATTTTACTGGACGTTAGAATTTTAACAATTCGTGAAAGATAAACTACAACCACGAAGAAGTTCCCGGCACAGATTTAATGTATTTCTCAGCATAAATAACGCTAATAATAAACGTTTGATAACATCGTGGAAGCCCAACGAAATCAATTGGCTTAGCAAGCATTTAAAATTACTCGTGATAATGGTTCGTTAAAATTAATGAACAACAATTAATGCTGGAATTACACATGATCTTAGTAGCCATTACGATACATTTAGATTTTTATATTTTTATCGTATTGGGTCGGCGGTGTACACACAAAAGGTCGACAAATAAATTGATAAAAAATTTAACTGTCAAAGCGTTAAATATTTTAGTTATCTCCGATGTACAATATAAATATAACGGGTTAATAGATCTATTTTATATTGCTACACATTATTTTAAAACGAGGACATCCAACAATTATATTTTGATAACGTAATTTGAAAGTATAAAATATAAAGAAACACGAGATAACACACATCGTGCACATGTCAACTCGTATTACTTGGAAGACACACACGTGTAAGAGTACGGTGCACATATGGAATTGAATAATGTATTGTTCCCATGAATTTTTGAATAAAGATGTATATTACATTTAATATAGAATATAGGAGCGTAGAATCAAGTATACGTATTTAAATAAAGAAAATAGAACTAAGAAATATTAGAATAAAAATGTTTAAAACTGTTTTCAAAACAGAAGAAATATAATCAAATGGTAACATTGATGAATACATTTCTTAACACATGTTTTGAATATACATTTTTATAAAATAACACCAAAAGTATTTACATAATTAAGCATTGATATTATTATACTATTAAAATCAAATTTATCATAAGAATTCTAAAAAAAATGCGTTATTGAAAATTAACCAATTACCTACTAATTGTTTTCATATTATATAATCATTAAACAAATTTAACAGTAGTTAAACCATCATAGACAGACTAAAATTATTGAAAAATTGTAAAATAAATATTTAAAAAAAAAAAACTAATTTTATTGGCTATAACACATATGGTATTTATGTTCGTTAAACATACTTATTAGTCATTATTGAACTAAATGTATTACTTTTTTATAAACTATTTGTTTTCTACCAATATTTAACATAGTTTGTCGGATTAGTGAAAGAAATCAATATGGCAAGTTCTGTTTAATTATTATTTTACATATATATAGTTATTAATTAGTTCAACCAAAAATCCAGTTAATAAACTGACACACAGAGATCACAGCCTAAAATTTTATAAGTTTTGTAGTGTTTAAAATTGACAATTAGATTAGAAAATATGATATATATAAAACGATCATATATAAATAATAGATAAGTTATTAATTAAGAATCCAACAACCAATTATAATTATTTGTTTCCAAACACAGGATATGAACTCATAATTAAACATTGTACCTACTGTAAATATTTAAACTATATAACCTTACGAATGCCTTTCATTAATTCCAAACGGTACACATATTTGGTTAAAAAGGAAATTTAAAATTAATATTGATATATTTCAATAAATGTGGAAATAATAATTAAAACACATTAATGGTTGTTTGTTACATTGGGCAATAAATTTAATAAACTCATCAAGCGACAAATTATTCGAAAACTTCATATTTAAGAAGTTTTGAAACTTTATATTTATAATAAATTTTAAACAAAATAATAAATAATTATTATTTTCTTTTACATATTAATACAAAATTGGTTCTCAATTTCTTTCCAACTTTTTAAATTAATAGTTTACAATTTTTGTTGAAATATTAATTTAATACATTCATTATCAGAACATAATGAACAATATCTCCCAACAAAATTAAATATACATATTACAAGTAATCATAAAATCATCCAATTACTTAGTATACGCGCATTAAAATCATTAATTTCAAAATTATTTTGATCATATTTAATATTTATATAGAATTTGAATAAGTTACTTAACGACACACAAATAAAATCAAATATTAGTCTTAGAATTATTGTAGACTAATATTACGAGATGTATGAACATTAATTGTCTAAACATTTACTGGAATGTATAAAACATAATAGGTCAATTATATCAATACCAAAAGCTTTACGCTTGAATATTTGAATTTGGACCGACACACACAACATATAAACAGTAATTAAATTATAAATTTAATAATGTATCCAATAAACTATAAGTTATCACAACCTATAGACCAAGATAAGGTTTTTAACTTTTCTGCATGACGCAAAGATGTATAAAATAAATATTCAAAAATTGCATAACAGAATAATGACGACCAATTAGATGGTCGTATTTCAAAATTAAACATATTACTTGCCTCGTATTTGAGTCCAGCCAGCCTGAGCCATGTCTCCACCTTAAGACAATACGGGGACATGGATGGAATAACAGGCGTGCGTGAGAACTGGTACAAATAAACAACGTCTTTTTCAAAATTCTGTTTCTTCACTGAAAACTTCGGAGCAGGCGGATCGACTGGATCAGTTGGTGCTGCTTCCTTTTCATCCTTCTCCGCTGCCGCGGGTTTTTTGTCGTTGGCTTCGACCGCGGTTTCCGCGGCGTCCTTTACCGGTTCCTTGACGTCCTGCGGGACGTTTTTCGTCTCTTCCGTAGTCGCCGTCGTCATGTTTCCAGTTGAATTTCGTGTATTATAGTGTGCAGTGTCTTCTTTAAACGTAGTACACGCGCTGCTACACAATGCTGGGTGCGACGGCAACGTCAGACAACCAATAACTACACAAAGAAGACAGAAGTGAAAAACAAGTACTAAAATTGTCGTATTTTAACGACGCAACAACGGCGGCTACGCACACAAAACATACACACACGTACACGTACACACACACACACACACACCCCGGACACGCACGCACGTACTCAAACCAAAAGACGTGCGTACGACGAGAATAGTCGAATAAGATCGGAAAAACAAAACGTATAAAATATTTCGTCACGCGGGCCTTTCAAGCAACGTCCGCCGTCCCGTATAAAAACAAACGGTATTACGGTGAACGAGTGAAAAAAAATAACGACGTTAATAATAATAATAATAATAGTAATTCGTCTACACGTACCACCACAGCAGGAAAAGGACGCGAGTTCGAATGCACGAATGACAGTAGCGGCGGGCGGCCAAAGCGTTGGTGCAGCCGGGTATCGCGTTGGTCAAGAGTGACGCTAACCGGGCACGCATGCGCGTCGAGAACGACCCTTGACTAACGTGCGGCCGCCACCGCCGCGCCACCACGCCCTGACGGTCTACGCCGCCGTTGCCGCTGCCGCGCCGTTGTACTTCCCGCGTACAGTGTAGTTCTGTCGCAGGGACATAATAAATTGTTATTATTATTTTTTCGCCGCCGAAACGATTGAGTACGGCGAGTGAGGAGGAGGAGGCTTTTTTCTCGTGTTGTGTGCGGAGCGCCGCGTCCGCTCGCTTATGCGCGTGCGTGTATATATATATATATGTGTGTGTGTGTGTGTGTGTGTGTGTGTGTGTGTGACCGAATTTTTTCTCGATCCGGAATGCCGTGTCGAAAATCGTCTGGAGAGTGCTCGGACGGATTTTTTTTCTGGCCACGTTACGAAGAGACGGTCGGCGGCGACGCGCATGTGTTTTCTCACGGCCCTTTTCGGAGTTTTTTTTTTATGTTTTCAAACGATATACATACATATATATATATATACATATATATTACGTTATTGTTATCGTTAACGAATTTTACGCCGTGTCCCGTTATTGTTTCCATTGCCACGAGAAAAAAACGAAGCAAAAGCCAGTCGACACTTGTTGGCGTCAACGCGTGTCCATTGTTCCAGTAAACTGCCGAAATCGCCGTCTTAGATAAATCGTATTCGCGATTCTTCGAATATTTCCACCGTCGCCGTCACTCCTTTCTTTCTGTTCCATAATTATATCAACCATCCCTCCGCCGACAATCATCGTTCTATAGTCGATTATACACAATCGATGATTGTGCCAGGACGGTTCGATGACAGTTTGAATTAGTGGAGTACAGCGTATCATTTATCGGTCATAAGCAGTGTGGAATTCCAAGTCCCTTGGTCGGGCGCATATGCGCAACGTTATAGGCCCGTTATGCAATAGTTACGTATGTATGTATACAGCGTTTAAGTTTAGTCGATCACCGCACGAGGGTAAAGCGCGATAATTTTGTGAGAGTATTTCGTTTCCACGTGGACTAAAATTCCCGTAACATGTTTGCAGATAAGACCCCGGGGAATTGTAAACGTTCGGAGGTAACGGGTGTACGGTTCTACTTAAACGGGTTATAGCGGAGATTTGTCGTCTCTCCGGCAAATAGAATCGAACGAGCCACGAGATGATAATGTATTGTACGTGGGGACCGCATAAAAGGGGACGGGAAAGAATTAATAATTGACGAAGGAAAGGAGAATATAATATACACGATGTAATTGACGTTACACAGGGACTACCGATTACGACGGTTCGAACGAAACGTGAAAATCGTGAACGCGTTCGAACAACCCGAACATTCCCGAGTACCGTACGACGATATTTCTTTCCGACGTATTATCGTATTATTTTAGGTACTTATTCGAACGCGCGAACGTAAACAAATTAATTTAAAATTCCGGGTTTCTGACAACAATCCGTTTATAAATAAAACGTTTGTACGCAATTGTTTCGGGCCGTATATAACTTCAATTACGTAACACGTTCGTTGATTATTCCAAACGACTCGGGACGGGTAAAATATATCGCCAGTACCGCCGACTGGGTAATATTACGGACGGGCGCCGAGTATTATTTACAAAGTTGCGTGCGAGACGCCCGTCTGTCCGTGTACTTACGATACGTCTACAGCGGACGCTCGTACGTAATACTTGGGGGAGGGGTCTCGTATATGTGTTACGTGAATTCGCGTACACGAAAATATTTCTTAGGTAATTTCTACATTTTCGTACGTACGAATTAGTGAAGTTCGAAAAAATTTCGACGACGGTCACCGGGGGAGGGGGGTCGATACGTTTTTTTATTTCGTTACGACGATCGAACCGATAACATTCGCCCCGTTTCTCGGGTACAATCGAAGATTTAGCGATGTCCCCGAATTTGGGAGCTCGACCCAAACAACGCCGCCAATCTCGTTCGTCTAATTATCGCGTAGGTGATACGCACGACGATCAGATTTACGATGGCGTTGACCTTTGTCGTACCCGTAAAGGCGCGCCGTTTTAACGCGTCGGGTTCGTTACAGGTTCTCGACCCGTACCCGGCGGACACGACCGAACGCCACGGTCGGCCACAAATTATATTCGTATCCCTATCGGACGACGGCCGCCCATAATTATTATTCCCGTAATTCGACGACGTACCCGCGTAATACGACAATAAATACTATCACGTACGCGTCGTTTTCCATTGTTTTTATTTCGGTCGCCATCGAACGAGACGTCCGTCGGTCGAGAATTAAACGGTTAAATTATCGGTAGTATCGATTTTGTACATTTCACGGACATTTGAGATTTACGCAATTCGGGCGTCGAATAAATTCGACCTTAGTGGTGTAAGTCACTAGGTGTACATAAATGCAGAAATAGATATAGACGACAAATTAGAATTTTACTGGAAAAAAACGTACGCGTTTAAATTAAAGAGCTGCCGAGCAACAAAGTAACGAGAATTATATAAAACACTTAAAACCTGGAATCCACGAACGTTTTTCGACCTTTTCAGTTTTTAAACGTCAATTTTTCTTGTAGTACCTATATACTCGATTAGGCGCACAATTATATTTTTAGACGCGTATAAAAATAGAAATTATATATTTATTTCATTATTACGCGAGTTTTCGGAATACGTTGAATCGAAGAATAACTAAAAATATCACGATTAAATTTATTGCACGCCAACATAACATAAACCTTCCCACTGCTTTTAACTGTGGATGGCGTGTCAAAAAAGTTGCCGGATTCCCCTAAATAATAAAGGGTTGTTTTTAATGTTCCTTGGGGGATAGAAATGGACGTTCGCTGTCTTTACTGTTGCAATTATTTAAATATGACGATGATAATTGATAATTCATATAAATCGTACGGTTATATCACGAGCATTATTATAATTATTTTTTTCCTCGAATTAAAAATATAAATATATATAATACAAAACGATGGCTAATGAATAGGAATTTCTGAACTAGTCATATTACGCATCGACTATATAGAAATAATTGTTTTTAATTTATATCACTCTAAGCATTATTCATATTGTATATTTTTACATACTATTTTGATATTTTATTATCTTATCTGTAGAATACATTACATGTATATTATATATGTGTTGTATGAGTGAGAAGATAAGAAATTTTTTCATAATAAAAATAACGATGTACAATATACCAATATTTATGTCAATATCAATTATCTAAATAAACGAGTAGAATAAACAATAAATACCTAGTATTAGTCTTTTCGGAATGTTATCGAAATTTCAAAAATTGTTTATTATAGGTTATAATTTATAAGTTATTATTCGTTAAAAAAATCTAAAGAAATGTATTAGAATCTATATGTATATATTTAGACATCCGTTAAAATATGTATTGCTATATTTGTGTTATGGAATAAAACGGACATTTAATCGACTTGTAACGAATTCATATTATGTTAAACACAATAATTACGTTAAATAAATCGTAAACGTAATTATGTAAAAGCTAAAAAGCCCGAGAGACTAATATAATTTATAAACGTACACGGTTTTGTTTATAGCTGATTAAAAAACATCCATACGGTTATTAGAGAAGAAATTTTAATTAATATCATACACACACACACAGTAATATATAGGGTACGGTGCAGGTATATTATTTAATCGAGTATAAAAATTGTTGCTATCGATTTTTCTGGTTATAATATTTAAATCGATGAAAACAACAATATTAGATGGGGGGGGAGTAGAGGTTTGAACTCCGCGTACACGTATAACCGCAGTGTGCGCGTAAAATGTAATACGTACGTATATGCACTTTATACCTGTAATTAAATTCGTCCGGTGTAAACCGCGTATAGTCAGTAGGAGTGTGGGACGTGAGTACAGATACAGGTTAGATATTTTATTTATATACGTACATGTAGATACGTAATATACTTACTTATACCGTATAAACGTTCGCATAAAAAAAAATCGTCGGTAAACGCGATTGCGAATACACGAGACAACGGTACGCCGGTAGGTGGATACAAGTTAGGTATCTACTTAATAATTAAATACAAGCGCGTATATTTCGTTAACAACGGAATAAAAATCACGCGTTTCCGACAATGGCCGGGCGGTCACTGGTACACGCGAATCGCGTATATTGTCCGAGGCACGGCGCTTGATATTTATGTCGTTAGCGGTGGCGATCAAGTCCATTTTCGAATCGTACACTCTTCTTCGCGAGTTTCACGACGAATGTTACTACACCGTAAAGGGGGACGGTTGTTTGATTGTTTGTAGACAGTGGTTTAATTCCAGCCGTACACATAATAAACGATTTCGGCGTCATCGGCGTGAAATGTCGGCGGTCTGTTATTGAAATACAACGCGGGAACGAGTAGGCGAAAAAAAAGCGTCCCTTCTGGACGAACGACGTAATACGTTCGATTTGCGTACGATGAAATCGCCAGTGGAACGGTCCGGTTCGAATTTTCTACAAGGTCGCCCGCGTCCAGTTGTGTTTTGAACACCTCGTTACCTACGATACCGATGTGTCATCGTATTGTCACACACACGTGCACAATATACACACACGACCCAAGAACCACCTCCGCATTAACCCAATGCAGTAGTTCCGCCCGGTATTTATTTACGTCTGACAATAAACGTATATGACATAATATACGGTTGTTGATGGAAAACGGACGTTAATATCGCATTTTTAATTTCGTAAAAACGTTATTTCATCCCGCGTTGTACTTTATAAGTACGTTTGTACTTATTTCTCTCTTTCTCTCTCTCTCTCTATATATATATATATATATATATATATATAAACACTACATACGCTCAATCCTTCGAATATTATAATAGGACGAAGTAAGGCTATTATTATTTTTTAGCGAAAAACTAAAAATATCTCGGGCGTCGATCGAAAACGCCGAATTGTATCTAAAAGCGTAAAAATAAATTACTACTAAACAACGCGTGCCTGTACATAAATTATATACATATATATTTATAAACGCTTATATAGAAAATCCGCAGCTGTTGGCCGTCGTGTCCGTGAATGTAAACACAATCGCTGTCCAACTCGCGCGAGCAACACACACACATACACATAGCAACGGATTCTCGATATAAAGATTCTCGTACCGTCGCGTTTTTTCAAGCACCAATATACAACGTGCGTGTGCGTTGACTAATATCCGTTGGAATTTTTTATTTCCTCGTGCACGTTTTCGTTGTCCCTGCAGCGGTTGTTAGTGTTTATGCGTTTATAATATATCATACGCTCGTCTACGTCATGATGATCGCGTAGCAGACAAAATTCTTCGTTTCACCCGGCGTATTATTTATATTCGATTTTCCGTTTTTTTTCCCCGCGTATATATGTATATATACATACACAATACCCGGTATAGCGTCAGTTCAGTTTTTTTTTACCGTAGGTATGGTATTAGTAATTCGTCTACATCGTGTTCGCGAAGGGAAAAGAAAAGCGAAATCGATTCGGAATTGAGGCCAACACAAATTGCGTTCATTCACGCGCGCCGTCTGCCGCGAACGAAAAAACGTTGCGCTCTCGTCGTCGTACTCGCGGTGCCTAGCCCTCCGTTTTTGCATAAAACGCGTAAACCGTATCGTCGTGTTTTACCGCACTATAATCATTCGTAGGTAGGAGTATGTTTGTACACCTTTTCCACCTAGCATTGGCGTTCCGTCGCAGTCGTCGTCCTGGCCGTCCGTTTTTTTTTTTTTTTAATCGTTTTCGACGTTTTTGCTTCGAGCGAAAACTCGGTTTAAATATTAAAGTACGAATACCAATTACGCGTACCGGTGTACCTACACAATATTACCGTCAATGCGGTTGTAGTCGTCGATTAAAATTAAATAATTGTGTTGTTTACGAGACGTCGGTACGCTTTGCGAAGAACAAACCGTAATAATCGCCGGTAGACAAATTTACATTTCGCTTATACTCATTAATCAACTGTTGTTCGCAAATCTATTTAAATCGCGTTATTATACGTAAATTTCGCGATATCTGTGTTTCGTACTGCCCGTGTGTTTATACATATATTCGATTACGCGTAAATTGTATAAAACGTCAAAATTAACTTGTTACGTCGCGTCGTATAATATCAATAGGAACATATATCATAAAATTCCTTTGAAAAATCATCAGCCTCGTTAAAAATTCGTAACATAAACTACGCCATTAGTTTTATTTAACTTAATAATATACATAAACTATTATCAATTACAATAGATAATCCCGAACGTTATACAATTAATTACGCGGCGACAATTTCAAATTTCGAGCCCAAGTTTGTCATTTTAATAAGTATAATCTAACGGTCTTGGTATTTTTGCTGGCGTAATTCACGAAAACATTAATTTTCGTCCGAGTTGAGGACGACGACAAGTGTCAAAAAGACGACAATCCCGTTTATTATATATTTAAGTTACGTCTTCGCAATCGTCAATTAAATTTTAATGTCGTTTTCAATTGGGCCTAAAATATGTCAATTGCTCTCGTTGATTATGATTCGGTCATTATTGATAACATTTTCCAACTACACACCTCAA
This sequence comes from Geopemphigus sp. TES_GeoC_2020, assembly GCA_025469175.1. Taxonomy (NCBI): domain Eukaryota; kingdom Metazoa; phylum Arthropoda; class Insecta; order Hemiptera; family Aphididae; genus Geopemphigus; species Geopemphigus sp. TES_GeoC_2020. The sequence continues at coordinate 82,001 of JAIPRN010000259.1, read as the reverse complement.
ATGTCGCAGAATTACATTTCATTCATATTATATATACTTCGTTACTTGTATTCATTTCCCGTTTTTCACACTTAATCGAAATACTTATATTTTTTTAACGTTTTATGAATATTGTTCTGAGGTATTACAAACACTGTCATTATAATACATTATATACTTCTCCAACACGAATACATGACACAGACACACATACACGAGAATACATAGTGAGAATAAGTGATCAAAAGACGGGAAATTATATATACCACGTATTTATGTAAATCACATTACGTTACGATTTTCCGTTAATTTTCGATTGAAACGTTTAATCCAATTTTTATTATACGTACTATTCACTCGAGACTCGGTATGTTCGTATACCATAATTGTGTACACATTTTATAAACTACAAAGGTCACGTATTTCGTCACGGTTATGATGATTCTATATTCATTAATATTTAAGATACTAAATAATTAAAAATAAAACGCTACGCGACAACGCATAGTTGTATTATATTTCCACGTTTACGACGTATAATTTTCGCTTTTTATCAATGACACATACGCGCTTACGGCTAAAATATATTATATCGGAGCTACGAAACGGATCAATTATTTAACAAAAAAAAATTCCACGATTATACGTTATTATTATGTCATCTTAATTCTTACGAAACGGATAATATTTGTAAGTTTGTGGCATACGAACGATAATATGTATAGGACACCGTGTATAGGTCGATTGATTAGGTTAATAAAAATTATTGTAAAACAGTAAATACTACCTGTGACGATAATTATGGCCCAATGATATGCCATATAATGGATGGGTTATACACCTACTACATTTTACGTACACATCTACTACGAACACACACACACACACAGGGCAACTACAGCTACATTTAACGGGATAATTAATCAAAACGTTTTTTCTTCGAGTCTTTATATCAATTATTCTTTTAATCGAGTACTCCGGTACATCGTATACAAATTATTCGTCGTACCTTTATGTATTGTCAACGGTATATTAAACCATCGAGGTCGTTATAATAATATAATGTACACACAGTACCCATGGTTCATATAAGGTCAAAGATATATTGTTAATGAAGTATTTACGTATACACTTCACATACACGCACACACGCACATATACATACATGTATAAAACTGCACCGTCAGTATCTCTACCGTAGGATAAATTAATTTATAGAAATCCCGAGCCAATTATTTAATTCTGAACATATTCTTTGATAATACAAATACTTTTAACGTTACATCACGACGATATATACGTATAGATATTTATAAAATAATATCGAATGTAAAAAATGATAATTTCGCGAGTATATAGGCTGGAATTTATTTACAAACACTAGTATGACGTTAAGTAGTTTTAACAAAATTTAGATCTTAGAAAAATCGTGACTTGAAAATTGGAATCCGTTTATACCTTATATCTATAACCTTTAAAAGTTCGATATATATATATACGCGTACACGTGTCGCCTAGGTTTTTGATAAATGCGATAAATGTTTTAGGTTCCGAATTTAAATTTAACTCATTGTTTGTATTCAGCTTTTACTGCGAGTTGTTTCGTACATACACACACGCGTGCGCGTACACGCATATATATTGCTATAGAATAAATACTTTAAAGTTTAGAGCGTATATCTATGTATATATTAATACGTTTATAAACTGTAGCATTGTGAGTGTTTCATTGTGTTTTCAAAAGCACCCCTTATATTCGTTTCGTATTGTGCGTGTATGCACGTATTTATAAATGTGCGTTAAAAAAGATTAACGATATTTTGAGCGAGGTATTGAAACGATTTTAATTCCAAAGCGGTTGTATACGGCATGAAAACTATGTGTCGTCAGCCAGTCGTATTTATATAACGGTTATTAATTATTATACTTATTACAAGTAATTGAATCATCATCGCCGCATTGGGTATTATAAAAGTATTTATATATGGAACAATAATCTGAAAAAGTTATTTCCTCCTGGAACGCGATTTTGAGCACGTAAAGTACTAATTAATCGCTAAACTTTTACAATTTTCAGTTAGTATACGATAATAATGTAATATTGTGTGTGTGTGTGTGTGTGTGTGTGTGTGTGTGTATATATTTATCTGTATTTTTAATTTTTAAGGCAAAGTGTTTTTTCCATATTTTAATTAAACGTGTGATCCGTAAAGAAAACCATATACGAATTTCGTATTATCGTATTATATAAACACACGTGTTTGTTATAACTTACCATATAAACAGCACTATTTCGAATTGTATTCTAAATATTTATTTTATTTTATTAATTCCGTAATTTAATTGACGAATATAAAACCTTCGAATACTAGACGAAATATTACTCAGATATATTTCTTCGTGCGTATCGTTGTAATCACTATTTAACCGCGTCCATAACTATACACGAACGACGTATTTTTTTATTACTTCGGCGTTTTTGTGTGTCGCGTTGATTTTGTAAAATGTTCGAAATGTGTTTTTTAACGACGCGATGATAGGGACCATGAAAATACGCGGTTCGACAGTAGTTGCGAACAGTTCTTAGGATAATTCTCGTACGTGTATCGTATATGATCGCGGATAATCGGAGTACTTCAATACATTTCGAGAGTGTATTCAATAAATACACGTAATTACGTCGATAAAATTTATTCAAATATAAGCTGCACGACCGTACGATAAAAGTTATTTTTCAAAAAAAATCGATAATTTTTTAACACGCGAATTACAGGCCTTCGGATATTATCGTCCAAGTTAACCTTTACGAGCACGTCGTTGATTAATAATATAAGTACGCGTTTTAATATTATATATCTACGCGTTTCAGTTTCATATAGCTGAACAATGTCGTTACACGGTATAGTACGGCCTATATATTCGTCCATCTCGTAGATATTTTCGAAATGTCCAAAATCGATTAGTTTTTTTCAAGAATACAAACGTTAATGTAATATGTGTGATAGGCGGGGTATCGTGTGCCTTGTATTTGGTATCATACTGCGTTATTGCGATATACATATAATATACCCATATTATATTAGTTAAAATTACGCTTACAATAATTTATTCATATAGGACACGAAGGATATAATTTATGACTAATACCGCTATTTTTACATATAGGTTCGTACGGCAACTACGCTATTATTATAATTATAAAAAATGATTCGGTACAATTTGTACGTAATTTTTTGTCGTTGTTGAAAAAAAAGGTTTCGCGTGTTGTAAAAATGAACTTTTACGCGCGAATTTAATTAACGTTACTTTTGTATACGATCGTTCGATACTACAATGTAGTTAAACTTTTATATTAAAACAAAATTTATCGGTTCCCTGTTTTATTGTGTAAGTAATTTAATCGTTTAAATGTATCGCGCGGGCGTATATGTATATTCAAGTTTAAAATAGTTGTTGTGCAGTATTTGGAACGAGCGGGTACGCGTTTTATTTTATTTCCGATAAATTGAACCGACCCAAAGTGGTTATAAAAAGTTTTCGAATAAAATATTTACGCGCGCGCGTAATACGTCGTCCGAGTGCAGAAACCGTTTAGGAAAGAAACCCGAACTGCGGAGTAAACTATTTGTCCATTTATACGAAATTCGATACCGTTCTCGTTGTGTTCAAATACATTTTTACTGTTCGGGTTAAACTTCTGATTTGCCTCGGGAGATTATACAATGTTTATCAACGTAATTATTTTAAAGATATCGGCTTAGGAATAAAATACTTATACACGCCGAAATGGAAATGCACGTCCGATAAATGTGAATACCAGGCTAGAATTATTTGAACATCGATGATACGTCAAACAATATTCGTTCGATTCAATGATAAATATGTTTTGTAGAGAAACGTACGGCGCTTTAACTACAAAATAGTTACGACAACCATTTGTAACGATTTATCTATTTGTATAAAAGCTTTTCCGAGTCAACTTTAAAATCAATTTGAAATCAATTACTTTTTTGACATTTTCCTATATACAATATAGGAATATATTACGCGTTTCACGTTTTGATTAATAATCGTATCCATAAATATAACAATTACCGAGTAATTTTAAAATTAATTAAATAGTCGTTCACTCGTCTTATACGAATTTAATAATAATACTATCGTTATTTATTCATTACGCTCGTATTAAACAAATCGCGTTAATTTTTAGTTAAAGCTAGACACGTCAAAGCGCAAAAAGACTACGCCGCATTTTGCGGCCGTAAATACTGAAATAATATTTTTCCGATATAAAAAAGTCCAATCAAAATCGATCGATCGATTGGTTACCGTTAGGGCCGTGACAAACGTTCGTAATGTTCAGTGTGTCATGTCCAGTCGTATTTTTTTTATCGTTAACCCTCGGCTATAAATTATTTCGTGCTAATAATTATCGAACCGCGTATATTCGACCGTCTAATGACACGCAAAACCGGTATTTAAATGCAAAAACATCGATAGAAAATATCTATTATAAAGTAAAAGTATTTAAACTTTTTCCATTTAGGATTCTATACGGTCTTCTCACAACATATTGGCAACTACTAAATATATAAATATATGTGTGCGTGTGTGTAACGACATTTTTTTTGTAATTCGTTTCGATGATTTGATAGATGTGATCAAACATTTCGTAAAACTGCCAAAAATAACTGGGTTGGCTCGCGAATGTAAAAACCAAAATAAAATTACCAAACGTCTATTATTAATCGTTATTTTCTATTAAATATATATATTTATATCGTTTGTAGAATCGTATTTGGCAAATGGCTTTGCCGAATATTTAACACATTGGTGCAGTCCGTTCGCATATATCCGATAAAAATGTTCGAATTTTTCAGGTTACACGGCGTATTTAATTTAATGTCCGGCATTAAGGAATAATCGCCTGTAGGCTAATTGTAACTTATATATGTATGTAGTACTAAAGTGAGCGGAATATTTACAGAAAATTACGAGCGACAATTCGGTCCTCGTCAAAGTGTAAGTGTCGTAGTTTCGTTTCGATTTTGTTTCGTCGTCGTTGAATACGACACATATTTCCCTAAGGTGGGCGCGTTCGTCGAGAGTTTTTGTAGTTTTTTCTCGCGAGCAGCGTGTTTTTCGTACGTATATATATATGTGTGTGTGTGTGTGTGTGTATGTATATCAGCGCACGCTTGTTAAACCGGGCGAGTGTCCGCGGAGACGTGTTTGCACGTACGCGTGATTCGCGGTACTTGCGATATGTACGAAATTTCGCTTCGGACTCGTCGCTTGCGCACAAAGGCTTATATTTATCGAGGGGCAGATCTGAAGTACCTTTGGTCTAACTTTCGATCTATATGTTTGCGTCGCACGCGCCGTAAAATTATTAATCGACAAGTCGTTTATTATTTTACGACGATTCGATCCGTAAAATAATAAATATATTAATAGAAATATTTATTATTTTATTATTGGTTTTCGTTCGTTAGGTATTTATTATTTTATCGTCAGAAATTGGTAGATTACGTATATATATATATATATATATATACGCATAGCGAATATTCGTGACGATTTATGAAATTTGACATTTTATTACGTGGTAGTGTCTCGCGATTCGCCATTTGTTAAGCGACGCGAACAGTTTACAATGTATATCACCGATAAAAATATCGTAAATTCTTAAACATTTCGCGCGGGTTTATATTCCGAACGCCGTTTTCGAAATTTCGCGCGTATCCGCGTTTTTATTTCGAAACGTTCTAATTCGCGTATTACGTTATACTATACACGGAATTCACACGTACCAATGCCGTCGTAACGAACGAAAAACAAATATCGCTCCGGCACGATTTTTGTTTTACGTATTTTCTTTTCTGTACGTACGTGCGCGCGAGCGTAAACTATTCGAGTAACGTTCGAATTTTTTCCCCCCGTAAAGCGTTTCAAACCAAACGCGTGCGTCTTGTCGGTACGTTATATAAATAGATTACTATTGACGCGGAAAACACGACGCGCCAAACGTTTCGGGGCCGCCCGGTTCGTATCGCGGTTGAAAATGTTTTCCTGAACGTGAATTGGTTTTCCTTCGAACGGACGGTAGAGACGGCGTAAGTGCTCGCGCGGCGGTCACGAACGAAATCGGCGCGCGTAACGTTGATTAAAAGACCCGAGACGGGACAGACGAAAGGCCATCGTCGGTTATCCCGGTCGCCGAATTATTGGCGGGACGCGGAGTTTCCCCCGTGTGCGCGACGAGGAGGAGTCGAGGAACGCAATTGTGCGGAATAAACGGAGTGTGTTCGACGGTTTTCTAAATGGCTACGCGACGACGTGTGGTGGCGGCGGTGGTCCGCACCGGGATTTATTAAACGGACGGTGAACCGGCGGAGAGTTGGTCACGGCGAAACGGACGATCGTTTCGAATCGGACGTTTTACGAGGCGCGCGAGCGTCCGTCGTATACATTTCGCGGTTCCCCCGGGCGGCTCTAGACACCGTTACGCGCGTAATAAATATTTATTTAACGTCCGACTATACGCCTCTTGTACGCGTTATTATTACTGTCCGCTTTAGTCCTAGCGATTCGTTTTCTCACCAAGAGAGACGAACGGTGAAACGCGCCCGACGCTCACATTTTATCCCTACCGAACACCAAACAAACGCGTCAACGTTACTATATAGCCCTCCTTGTACACCGGGCGGCGGCCGGTAACGATTTCACACAACACGATTCGTACACGACGCGTACCGCGGACCGAATAAACGCGGAAAACGCGTTAGGCAAAAACGATACGGCGGTACCGGATCAAATGCGCCGCGACGTTTCCGTACGGCGATTACGTATTCGGGGACCGACGTTTCTGCGACGCGCCGTGACGATTGTTCGTTTTTCGCTACGAGATAACGCGTGTACGTACTAAACGTTTACGAAATAAAATAATAGGCGGATTTATACCGGCCGGGCTAAAACGCGTAAACGGAATTATGAAAACGTAATTTTATAGGCGCGGCCCGTCGGCTAAATGTATTATTCGAGTAATTAAAACCGCCGCGGTTAGGCCAACCAACGGCGTTTTTGTCTGTCGGTAATTTTCAATTCGAGTCGTCTACGGGATTTTTATCAAATTACGGATATCGTGACGGTCGGAACGACGTTGTATAATTACCGTCATTAGTGGGCGGCGAACAGTATTTTATACGGCGCGTTGGAAACCACGTAAGGCGTTCGCTAATACTTACCTATTAAATAAACACCTTTTCGGACGACAATCGCGACGTACGACGAAACGAATTGTTGGCCAAAGAGCGCCGTGGCCGGTACGGCCATATGTCGTACATTCGTTCGGCCCCTCGAGCGAGTTACGAAAAATAAAATCCCGTTCTTACGAGTTACGGTTGTCAATTTCGGGAAACCGTATAGTGAACGACAAAAACCGAGTAATATCTGTCGGAGAAATAAATTAGTTAGCGAACGTCAATCGCTCCGAATCGATTGTAACGAAAATACAATTTGTTTTCGATTTAACGATTAGGTTTTTTTTCTTCGATAACCAAATCTACTCATCGTTGTTTAAAATGTTACTGTCGTTTCCTATTTTGCCACAAATTCGCGAAATATATCAGACGTTCAGATGAAACAGCCACGCATCTCTATTAATGCGAAATTGTTGACCGAATAAACGTCCATTTTTTCAAGCTGAACTTGAATAGAAAAAGAAAATTCGCCGCTTAGGAATTTACAAAAATAACTAGATTAAATTTTTTATTGTTTCTCAGTTCAACATTTGTTACATTAATACATCAATTTTACAAATCTATATTTTATTTAGTCTTAATTATTCATTAGATTTACAAAATCTATGTTTACATTCAACAAAATATGAATTAAACTAATTTTTCGACATTTTACCCATAATTTTGCATTCAACATCCAATGATCTTGAAAATGCTTATTTAATAATTTACGAATTAAATTTCAATCACGTTTTACTCATTAATTTGTTCTCAATTGGGTTAGATTATAATATAACAATTAAATAGCGAATAATATACCGTTACGCCGTATTAACATATTATGAGGGAAATATTATATTAAAATTCAATCTATGGTTTTATCATTACAATTACAAAAATATATTCAATAACTTAAAGCCTCATTCCAGAAGCGTAAGGGTAAAAAAAAAAAAAATAAACAACATTATTTTACAATAAATCTTAAGGTATTACACCTTAATAGAATAGTAAAAAAAAAAAAAAAAACAAAAACAAAATAAAGTATTAGCAGTAATGCAAGGGATAAAAAAAACATTTAACTACTAAAATTAATACATTTATTAAAATGATAGGTGTTTTGAATTAAATAGTTATGTTAGTGACATAAAAATCATTTAAATACACAACAATATTTTATTGTAACGAACGTTTTTCATTATTAGACGGTCTGAGGGGTATTGTGGTGTTAATGGCACTCGGGAATCTTTGATGATAACGTTCCAGACGCAAGAATTTAACAGTTACCAATTTACCTAAAGACAATTAAAAATTCATTGACCGTTAGAATGAAACGATAAAAAAAAAAATTGCGCAAAAAGTGTAACGCCTTTTACTGCATACTAAATATGAACACATCACGTACCATCATACCAAAATCCATGTAACTGCCTATAAGCTTTTCCCGCTTCAGCTGGGGACGCACATTTAACATAAACACATCCTTCCTGACTGCTACGGTCAACAGAAAGGTGTAAAATGTCGACACCGTCACACTTTTCTAGAATGGCATCTTTGACGCGTAGTTCACAATCGACTCCTATCATACTGTAGTAAAATATTTTATATTAATACGACAATAAACAATTTATAAAAGTATAGTTATAGTAAAAAAAAACATTCAATAATAGAAGGGAAGGGATAGTTAGATTCAAAAAATATTAAACTAACGAATCTGGTCCAAACATATGACGGATTTTCAAACAAGACGTAGGACTGGGTTGTGGGGAGTTCATACTACCTTCATTAGTTTCAAATGCCTGACCTTGCCAAACCTTTTTCCTAAAATAATACAAAAATATTAATAATTATAATTATTCGTAATGTGTTACAGAAACATAATTAAAAAAATAACTTTGTTTGACAAACATACGATAATAATAAACAAAAACTAATTAACACGTTGTTAGATGAAATTTCACGTAAACAATAAAAACAAAGAAATGTATAGGACGAAATGTGATGGTCATATATAAGTTTACAAAAATAAACTTTGTCGTAATTAGGATTTTTTTAAAAATTAAATTAAGTACATAATCGAAATTTCAGTAATATAAATTTTACTTTAAACGAAATAAAATGTATTATTGAATGAAGATAATTTTTCTATAAATTAGGTACTCAATTTGTGATATGTAAGTATTATAATTTAAATATTATGTCTGAAATCAATTTTATGTTACTAATACATGGATATTACGTACGCTAAGCCAGGTGATACAGGTTGAACCCATCTCCAAACTTGAAAGTCTTCACCATCAATTTGTTGAATTTCGGACCTTACTCTTGATTCAGACTCAGTGAAATATTGTACAACTTCAGCCCAAATTTTAGATTTTGCTAAAATAATAAAAACCAAAAACAGAATGAACGACGAATTAAAATTTAAAAATAGTTGTTATACTTACTTTGCCTTTCATTAGGTGGTATTAGTTGATCACGAATATGTATGATTGGCAAATAACCTTCAATGGGCCGATATTGAGCTTGTTGTTTAAGTAAATCAATGGTGTTTTCAACTAACCGATTAACTTCATTTTTATGTTTTTCACTTTTTGTTGTAATATAGCATATTCCAAAATAAATACTTAAAACAGATACCACCACTAAAAAACAATTAAAAAATATATTTTGAGACTCATATTCTTAACATTAATTAATACGAAGTAGTAATTAGAATAATTAATGTTTATTTACCTATTCCTAGCCATAAAATAATATAAAACATATTGGCAAAAATGAGTTTAACTGCACACGTGAAAGGTAAATTTGGTTGTACATTGATATTAAACACAGTATCAAATCCAATCAGTGAATCAGAATAAGTTTTTGCAATGCTTTTAAATAGTTCAACCAATTCTTCAACTTCCCAGGATGGCATAATTTCAAGAGTTGAAATATAGTCAAATACAGTTTGTGCATCAATGGTTGGTTCTATATCCGAATTATCACATTGTTTTTTTATATATTTATCTTGAACTTGTGATACTAAGGAGCTATATAACACTCGTATTTTTTCTTGTTCAACATCACAGTCAGATCCTTTAATGGCTTTTTTAGCACAATATACGTTCAAAATAGCTGAAGGAATATAAATTTAGTATAATTTTGTTAAACATAATTGTACTTAATAAAATGTACACACTTTTGAAAATAACATTCAAAACAGAAATTGAAAAATGTAACAATAATAAGAATAATTACCTGAAGGTAAAACAATTGTACTTGATTGTATTGAAGTAAAGTATAATCCAAAAATTACTACGAAAAATCCAATAAAAAGTAAAACGATATATTGAGTATTTTTTGCATAACTATTTCCTTGATGTTTTTGTTGTGTCGGTTGAATATATCTCCTATATAAAGCATATTATATTTAAACAACCCGTTTTAATTTTATAGTCAGGTAAGTAGTATATATACTACAATTGAATAGTAACCTTGAATTTTGAGAGTAAATTGATGACACTGGGGATGGCAGATCAAATTGGGATGTATTTGACACATCAACTTTATCTACAAAATAGATAAATAATAAATTAATTTGAAAATATATAAGACATTTTTGGTTGAACTATATAATTTTAAAATTCATTTTAGATCAATTTAATTATAGATTATCATTTACAATAAGTTTCAGATTGCTATACGCAATTATTTTGTACATTGCTATTTATTTAAAAATAAACAAATAAGCCATTCTACTTGGATACCACACTTACGCATATTGTTCTACAATTCAACAGCAACTCCACACCACTGCGTTCAATCAATCATTATGATGGCAGGGTACCCCACTGTTGAAAGCAATAAACTAACCATCACAAAATAGCATATACATAAAATAGTTATTTTAAAATCAATGATGTTTTCTTCGTTGTTATAATTCCCCCTGAACTCTAATGCTTTAAGATAATAATTTTAAGTATTTTAATATTCGAAACAATTAGTTTTAAATTTTAGATAGCTATTGTAATGTATAATAAAGAAATAATAATATGCCTAATTGTTATTTACATAATGAAAATATAGAAACAAACTAATATAAGTTTAGAGTTCATATGTAAACCAAATACACATCGGCTTACTTTGTGATTGATTCATCATTTTATCTTTCCACCGCTGAATAGCTTGATCAGCATATGGAGTTTCAGTAATGGGATTTGAACGAGGTCTTCGAATCACAGGTTCCCTCGAAGTTATATTTACATTCGAGTCATAAAATTTGGGTATTTTATTTTCAGTCTGTATTTCAGGGAGTAGTTGGTTAGGAATCACTTTAGTTTCTGTAATTACAAAAAATTGAAACATCATGACAAGCGGTAATGAAATAGGTTTATAGAAGAATTGGATTAGTTAAAGTATCGAGACTTTGTTTAGATGAGTATAAAGTGTACCCGGTAATAAATATGAGTTTTTATCTTCATCTTCGCTTCCAGAGTTATTCCAGTTTGACACGTTTATCAAGGATAGTTCATTTTTTTTGGACGAGTCGACTTGATTTGATTGGCTACTCTCGAGTTCTTCTAGTTTCCTTAACAACAGTCTTCTGGTAGAATTGGTGACTGGTGGCACCACAGTATTGAATGAGGACAGACGACGCCGTATCTCTTGATCCGATATAATATCGCCCATTGTCTGTAAATTAGAAATCAGCCAATAGACACATTGAACACACAGCTAGGCAAGTATGTTGTTGAGTAGGGCGAGACAGGCGGCGGTATATAACAGTTTACCATAACATTAATATTATAACACTTACGTTCGAATGGCGTCTATGAAGATCAGTCTCAACGTTGACGGTTAAAGGCAATTTGAAATTTTCATAATTTTCGTCGTTTCGTGACAACAGGGACGGTGCCTCGTACGATTTGTTGATCACTTCAATTATGAATTCGTCGGGGAAAAATTGATATTTTGTTTAACCTACAACAACGTTCAATGAAGAAAATTCCGTTATTTTAATCAGTAACCTTGGTCCGAAGACAGATACCGTATACACACACATAAATTATAGGATGTATACAACCGCTGTGTAATGTACCACGGTATTATTGGTTTACGACCAGTGTTGCCAACGTAGATTGGAGAACGAGGGTGTTCTCGGTTTATCATTAGTATCAATCTTGTTCGTTTTACTTTTTGAGTGGACCACACTAAAAATTATTTCAACAAAATTGGGAACAAATAACTGTGGGATTTACTCATAGAGTAATACTATAGTATAGTATTAGTAGTCTATGGGTTGCCTGGTCATTTTAAACAGTCGACAGTCGTATTAACATTCGTTACAATTGTTTCTTTGGGGGTAAATTAGGTTAATTACTTAAAATTGGCTTAACAATTGACCAAAACGCATACACTATTTACATAATAACTACCTTCATTTTTTTCACGTTATCGGCAATACCCTCACTGGCCTGGAAAGCCTGAAGGCAATACTTCGAACCACATAATAACTACCTAAGGCTCAATATTTTATAACACTTCAAAACTAAAGGGTAATTTGGTAAAAAAAAAACAATTATTACGTAACATGTAATTCGATACCTAATACAAATCATTATAATTTGTTTAGAAAATTAAAAAATATGGGTAAATATCAAACGCACATAAAGAAATATATTATTATCAGTCCAAGGAGATTGTAACATTGTTAAAGTTCTATTTGCCTATAATGTATTATTGGTAAAAGTTAAAAAAATATATTTACAAGTGGATCTGAATTGATGCACAATTTTACAGTTTCATTACAATTGATCTATTTACAATTAGACAAAATAGCAATATTGTAAAATTGTACACAACAAATTTCGATAAATTTCACAATTTACAATTTATTTAACAGTTGTAAATGATCAACAGACATAGTTAACTCCACTGACAGTAATATATATTTATTAACGTAGATCATTGGACACAGACAAGTATTCTTATAACGATAAATTATTATCCTTATGTATTATAGTTTAAATGCCTTTAGTTTTTAAATAAAATGTTTTTCAAATGCGATTTCTATGAGACTAATAAATAATTTATAAAGTAAAAAAATTAATTGGTTTATTTTTGGATAAAAATACAATTACAAAATATTTTCTATTGATTACGCGTAACAAAATACGAAAATTATATTAAATACTAAAATATAATTTTGTTAATAAATTATTAATGCAATAGCAATGATTTGATCTAAAATTAGTTCATAATACTAAAAAATTATGTTTACATTACTTAAACACTATTCGTTACGTGACATGGGCTGAACCCATCTCCAAACTTCAAAGTCTTCACCATCAATTTCTTGAACTTCAAATCTTACACATGATTCAGATTCAGTAAAATATTGTACAACTTCAGCCCATATTTTAGATTTTGCTGAAATATCATAATCGTCAGGAAAAATGGATACATATAAACATACAAACACACACACACACACACATATATATATATAAAATAATTCTTTATACATACTTTGTCTCTCGTCAAATGGAATTAAATGATCCCGTATACGTATTATTGGTAAATAATTTTCTTCAGGTCGATTTTCCGCTTGCTCTTTCAGTAACTCAATTGTATTTATAATTAATTGGTTAACTTCTTCTTTATGTTTTTTACCCTTTAACGTGATGTAACATATAACGAAATAAAGGCCAATAACAGACAACACAACTGAAATAAAAAATATGTATTTGTATAATATAGAAACAATAGGGAATGTTCATGTACTCAATGTGTTAAACTGAATATTAAATTTAAAAAACCAAAAAATTATAATTATAAACAATATTATTTACTGTATAAATTTTAAATCAAAAGGGTTTACGTCCGTGTCATTGAAAACGTTAAAGTTTTATACAAAGTTTATTAAAAAATAATTGTATTTAAGTATTATTAAAAACAAGAGTATAAATACAAGGTATATATTGTATTTATTGAATATGAATTAAATTTTATAAAGACAAATTTTTTTACCTATTCCCAGCCACAAAATGAGATGAAACATGTTAGAAAAAATTTGTTTAACAGCGCACATCATTGGTAAAGTTGGTGGTGCATTGATTTTAAATGACGTGTCAAATCCGATTGGTGAATCAGAATAGGTTTTTGCGATAGTTTTAAAAAGTTCAACTAATTCTTCAATTTCCCTAGGTTGCATATTTTCATGAGTTGAAATATAATCAAACTCAGTTTGTGTGTCAATAATTGGTTCTATATCTAAATTGTCACATTGATTCTTTATATATTTATCTTGCACCTGAGATACCAACAAGTTATATAAACGTTGTACATTTTCTTGTTCTGTATTACAATTAGATCCTTGTAGATTTTTTTTTGCACATAATGAATTTAATATACCTGAAAAATATTATTAAAATAAAATGTTCACATTTATTATATAAACATAAAGCAAATAAAATTTTTTATAAAAAATTAAATAAAAATAAAAAAATGCCAATTTTAATTAAAAATGTATATGTAATATTGTAGAAAACCCAAATTATTTTCTAAGTTTATACTCAATATAACAAATGTAAATAATAATAACGTAATATCTTATATTATAGTGTAAAATATGTACCATTACCTGTAGGTAATACAACCGAACTTGGTTGTATTGAAGTGAAGTACAATCCAAAAATTACTACGAAAAATCCAATAAAAAGTAGTAAAAAATAGAGATGCTGAGAATTCTTTTTAAAAATATTTTTTCGATGTTTTTGTGTAGCATAAATATTTCTCCTAGATAAAAAAATACAAATTAATAATTTAATAGATTTTTGAAATTTATTATTTGTTAAGCAAACTTTAAATTTTGCGAAGATAATTTTGGTATCGGAGAAGGTGAATTAAATAATGAAGTATTTAATGCATCATTTGGATCTGTAAATTAAAAGTAAAAATCAGAATTGGAATTGATATTTTAAAATGTATTTAAAGATTGTTCAATAAAGTAATTATATTTTTTGTAAAAAAATTAATTGGATAAAACTGAAATATAAATGAAAAAATATACAATTACTCTGTGATTGAATTAGAAGTTTTTCTTTCCATCTTTTTATTGCTTGATCAGCGTTAGATGGATTTTTCGAAGTAGAACTCGAGCGGAATGTTCGAGTAATTGACTCTGTTGGGGTTTCATTTGTTTTTTTGTTAAAAAATGTCGGTATTATATTTTCAGTTTGTTTTTCAAATTGTTTGCTAGGAGTTTTTCTAGTTTCTGTTAAATTACACTTATCATAATATAGATAAGTCAACAACTTATAAATCAATGAAAATAAATATACCTGGAAACACGTATGGTATTTGATCTTCATTCGAAGTGTTTTTACTTTGCCAGTCGGATACATTCATCAATGATTTTTCACTTGATTTCGGTGAAGAACTAACTACTTGTGGATTGGCAGGCAATGCGAAACGTCCTTGTGAACCAGTATCAACTTCAGAATCTGAGGTATCTAATGGATCTGGAGCTCGATAGAGTCGTCGACGACGAGTGCTTTTACTCGAATTGGTTGTGTCGTCGAATTTCATATGTTGTGACTGTATACCGGCACTAGATGATATTATAACCGACTCGTTGGTGCCATTAGTTGGGGCTATTGTCTTTGGTTTTGGTGGAGGCATACTAATTGAGGCGTCATTTTGGTTTACTTGTCCACTTTCGAGGTTTACAAGCTTCTTCAGCAACAATCTTCTAGTGGAATTTGTGACCGGAGGGACTACTGTGTTGAATACCAACAAACGACGCCGTAATTCTTGGTCCGTTATGGTTTCGTCCATAATGTCTGGAAAAAAAGTGGCTTTAAGTATTTGCTGAACAACAGTCTATAAGAATCGTCAACGTTTCGGCAGTCCCTTTTGGTTAACGGCGAAAACGATAATAACATTATGGTGTAGACGCAAAAACTTACGTAAAAACGTTAAAACGGATTCTTCGGTCGGTATGTGTCGGTCAATCGTAATTCACGTAACATTAACGAAAAATGTATGTTTCGTCGAAAAATAATTTTAGTCTACGGGCGATTAGTCACAACGCCATTCCGTAATTACTATTTACCAAAACAAACATTCCACAATTTGATTCTCGTTAACACTTTTTAACCTATAAAAAAAAATGATTTTATTATCGTTGTTTTTCTTTGGGAGAAAAAGTCGTTATTCGAATTGTCGTACCATTAGTATGTCGTCGATCAGTGGTGCCAACATAGATCGGAACCAAAACGTTGTCGAGGCACATAATGTGGCTTATAGTTCAGGAACGTGACGTTAGATAACTGTGTCTATTTTAAATGGCGAAAAAATGTTGGGTTCGTGTCCAAAACGAGGTGGTACGGACGGTGTACGCGGTGGCGGCACTTCGGAACGGTTTATTTTTTATTTGCAAAAAACGCGTGGAATCGGAAAACGTTCTTCTGTGTTCGACGGTGAACGTTTACGATTTTCGATTTAAAATGACAAAAATCGAAGATGTTCCTTGTAGGATCGCTCCACTCGAATGGAAAATGATTATACGATACGATTATAATAATAACGCTTATTGTTTTTTTGAGTTCTTCGATTTTTTTTTTATTTTCCGCCTTTATGGCGAACGGCATAAAATGCTTTGAAAGACGTTCGGTTTACTCTTTAACTGTTGTTTACGGTTGACGCCTCAAGTCACAAATTAATCGTTATGGAATATTCGCGTACATTATTATAGCAAGAGCACACCCGCGACCGATAATAATTACTTCTTTCGTACGCGTTTTTACGATGTTTCGATAATTGTTCTTCGTTTATGCCTAAATATGTGGCTCGTTGTTCGTAATACTTACGGTTGGTTGAATATGTTGGTAAAATGTCCCGTTTTGAAAAATCGTGCTTTAAAAAGTACACTACGACAGTTGTATTGTCTTATTCGCAAATAATAATACATTATGATTAGACAAATCCACTCGATTATGTCTAAAAATATTTGAAAATAATACGTTAAATATGCTTAAAAATTTCCGGTTTCCCGCCAACTTAGTCCGCCCTTGTAAATATACATGAATTATATATATATATATATATATAGTTCTTATTTGATTGTGTATTTGCGTTATTTTTTTAATCAAAAAATTTAAAAACAACCGGATATGTTGCTAGTATTAATTTTCTAATAATTTTTATTATAAGAAACACAGAATTAATAAGACATATTGTTTTTGATTTCGATGGACGACTATATATATGTAGCGTTATCGATCGGGCGGTAGACGATACAAGGGACTTTGAATTAAATTTGACTCACCTGGCGTACTTAACGCATCAGTTTCAACACAATAATATATATTAACACAATGAATATTAAAAACGAAAACATTAAAGAAGAGCTCTTAAGCTCTCGTAAAAAACATACCCGTTATTTCTTTGAAAACACGTATTGCTTTAACGATAAGTTGTTCACTGAACCGACATGGATTATACGTCATTAATGCGTTGTTTTTACACTCGAGTGAAAAGACACGTTATTGTAAGTAGAGGCAATGATAGAAATAAGGAAAATAATACCGAATACGTTATAGTAATATTTTCGCATAGAATACATAATTATTGGTTCTACAAAAAAAATTAGTCTATCGATTTCGATTACAATTTGCGTTTTTTATACGAAAGTTTTGTTTTCTAATCGTTTTGGTGTAGTATTTTTGAGAAATATTTTTTACAGATATCTTTATGTAAACGAATTAAAAGGAAACTGGCGTATTACCAATACTCTTATAATCTTCGGAAGAAGAAAGTATATTGAAACCAATTTATACGTCATTGGGAAATAATAATCAATTAGCACATCAAATCAGATCTATCAAGGTATTCTAAAAACATTAATTGACATCTTAATATCATAGAAGGAAATTATATACACGAGTAATTTTTCATATAGAATAAGTGTTTAATACCAAATTTGAAGTTAACGTCGATAATTCTCAAATCATTCGGAGGTAAGTCGATCTAAGTGAAATATACAACTCGTTTATAATCCACCAACATTTGTTTCGAATATCGAAACTAAAACGAATTTGTACATATACGAATTAGTTTTGTGTTAAGTACGAGGGATGCGGATTGGAAATGTTTTTCGTCAGGCGAACGAAAAATTTGTTCGGCCGATTAATGAATTCCCCACAGAGGAAATGGATAAAATGTATACCTATTTTACCCTAAAAACTCGTTCGACCATCAGGTGTGAGAATGTTACTATTCTTTTTTCTGCGTCTAATTTAGAAAACTAGAAATTGAGCATTGTCGTAATTAGTTAATAATAAAAAAGCTAGGGGACCCAACGCAGTTTGGCCGGCTAGCATTGATACGGCGTTCCGGATAGGCAATTGTAATACAGCCATACGTGGCAGGTATACGCAGCGACAAGGGTAGTAGTAGTCACAGTAGTAACCGTTATTGAACGATTTATCAATTTTAAAACGTATTAACAAAAAATACAAATTAGTAATGCAACGTTTGGAGCAAGTTACAGCGTTTAAAACAACACGAATGTATAAAACGATATATATATATATATTTCATTTTTTTTTTTGTTAAGCCGATAGTAATTTGGTAAAATTCAATTTGCAAAATATTGTCAGTGATTTTGCGGAGTGGATCGAGCGAATTGGTGGGGTTCACTTCTGTAATGTATCGGCATCGCCTGACGTCGACGCCATTAGATTAATATCGAATAAACAAATTTTATTACGTTACAAGCGCGAGTACAATATACGTTTTTCATTTTTGACTTACGAGAAAAACGTCCCGTATATAAGTGTAGGGATCGAAGGTTTCCGCGATATTCGGCGTTAATTGTTCTGTTACGTAGCGCAAAAACGTAAACGAGTAAATTTGGAAAATAATAATTACGGAGCGCGCAATCTGTGCCATGAGCGCGATACTATAGCGGCGGCAACAACGGTTCTTCCACCGTTGAGTATTGACAACGCCTATCTATACGGCAAGACGGAAACTTCGTAACGAATGAACGAATAACGTAACAACACGTACAATCCGTCGAGCCGAAAATATTGTAGAATTTTCGTCCGAGAGAGAAACGCGCGGTTTTACTGGCGAGAACGTAAATAAATCGGGCGAACGTGACGCGCGAATTTTCTACGATACGTTCAATCGCGTCGCGTTTTGTCGACGGGAAATTCGGTTGTATTCCAACGACTGGTCGCGCAAATAATCGAAAATTATTATTCGTCGACGTTTACTTGGACCAATGGTGGTCGGTCGTTGGTTGCGAATAACGAATATATCGGTACGCGCGACTAATAAAACGAATTCGTCGGCGTGCACGCTATTGCCGTAATTCGATATCGGGGCGCAGTGTTTTCAAGTATCGAACGTAGCAGGTATCGGCGATACCGCGCCGAACGGTTTTTAGCGGACGGCCCATCCGAGAATCGCTGAAACGAACGCGTTCGTCGTTAGGCGAGCGGCATTCGCGGTCGATTTACGGTTGGCGCCGTCCGAAACGTTCCGATAATATTTGCGTCTATGCCCGTCCCGGGTACACACGTCCGGGTCGCGGACGTCGCCACCACCGCCGCCACCGCGCGATATAGTGTCGGAACCGGAAAAACGAGCCAAACGCGGGAGAGAAACGGCCGCCGTTGCCCGGGCGCGCGACGCCGTCCGTACAAACGCGCGGCGCGTAATAATCGTACGTGGCGATTACAAATGCGTCGCGGCGCCGATACTAATTTCGCGAGTCCGTAGCTTCGGAGTGGTATTTCGCGTTCGCGTCGTCGGTGCGGCCGGTTTTCCGGCATTTTCCGCTAGGCGAACGCGGCGTATTGTAATACGACCCCACTACTACGGCGCGCTCACACGCATTTACAAATATATATACACACACCCGCGCGTAGAAGGACGGAGCTTTTAGGGCGTCAGTACGACGGTGTATGTCGATCGGTCAACACGTCCGTCGTCACCGCAGACGAGGTCGATTATAATACACACACACACACACGCACTTATACGACTTATACGTCCGTATAAATTGGCCGTCCGCCGCCGGTAGTCGCGCGCTCCACCGCCGCACGCGTAGTAGTAGTCCGTATCCGACACGTCCGGAGCGTCGTTGGTACGCTTGCGCGACGTCGCCGCCGCTCGTTTCGGCGTGTCTCATTCAGTGAGTGGAGATAGCGGCGCTGCCGCCGTTCGATCGATACTCGGGGGGGCCCTATGACGTAAGTGAGCAACACGGTCGTGTGTGAATGACAGGAAAAACGTCGTCGTCGTCGCCGCCGCCGCCGCCGCCGCCGTCGTCGTCGTCGTCGTCGTCGTCGTCGTCGTCGCTGCCGCCGCCGCCGCCGTCGTCGTCGTCGTCGTCGTCGTCGTCGTCGCCGCTGCTGCTGCCGCCACCGCCGCTGCTGCGGCCGCCGCCGCCGACGCCGCCGCCGCGTATCACAGCGATACGAAAACCGAACGCTATAACACGACAGTCACAGCCGCTACTGTCCACGTTGTTGTGCCGTCATAACGGATATTTTACTACGTCACCGCCTTCGCAACAACAACAACAACTATTACTACCGCTACTACTGCTACTACTGTTACTACCGCTGTTACTACTATTGTTAATACTACTGGTACTACTACTGTTACTGTTACCACCGTTGCGGCTGTACGACAACAGTATCGGGGCCGATCCGTTTTTGGAAATCGAGTCGTTGTCCGTCGTCTCGTGGTTCGGTCGTTGTCGCGTGAAAATCGTCCATCCGCGCGTAGTGCCGCCACCGTCGAGAGTCGCATCAGCCATCCGGTGCGGCCGCGGTAGGCCGTCCGACTTCGACAACCGTTCGATTGTCGCGGTGTCGTACGCGTGAGACGGGCCGATCGCGCGCGTCGTCGTCGTCGTCGTCGTCGTAGTGGACACGGGCGGACGAGACCACGATCGCCGGCACCGACGCCCGTCCGAGCTGCACCGTCGCGGTCATGTCGGCGTCGCGGCCGCTGCGTCGTCGTCCCCGGCACGATGACGGTATGGCCGAGCGCGACGCGTCCATGGGCTGACCATGGCCGCTGTGCCGGCGCACGGGACGACGCACATAGCACCGTCGTTGTGCCGGGTGGTGGCGCTTCTTAGTGCCGTGTGCTGGTGTTGGGTACTGAGAATGGCCGCCGAGATGCCGGACCTGTCGCACCTTACGCCCGAGGAACGGGAGATCATCGAGTCCGTGGTGCACAGGCAGAAACAGGAGGAACAGAAGGAACAGGAAATCATGAGGTTGGTACGATTGCGGGGTAACCGCGCACCCGCGTATAATACGTATTTATATAATAATAATAATAATAATAATAATAACGATAATAGTAATAATAATTATTATTACAATAGTAATATAATAATAACGTTACGGCGGCGCCGCCACCGTTACCGTCGTCGTCATCGTGCGATGGCGGTGGCGGCGGCGGTGGTGGTGCTGATGGTAGCGGTGGCGGCGGTGGTGGCGGCGGCGGGGTTGAACTTTTGAACTTTACGGCTCGAGCCGACCACGCAATACGATACCCGCGCGTCCGTCAAACGCGCGATTATATTACGGTTGCCGTCGTTATTGGCGTTGTTGTTATCGAGATGACGAGAACGTCGCGGGATTTTTCGTTGTGGGCGACCGGGCCGGCGTAAGGTGATGGTGGTGAGGGGGGTGGAGGGTGCGCTGTTTTGATAACGACGACGCGACGGTGGAGACATTACGCCCCCGCGACCGTCGCTACCCCTCGTCGTACTCGTCGATCGTCCGCGATGACGACGACCCGTGGGGCGCGGATCCGATGACGTCGCCCGTTATACGAGGACACGTCCGGCTCGCGTGTAAAATATATCGTCGAAAATTGCTTTACACGTTGTGCAGTATCCACACCCCCTTCCCTCCATCAACTTACCGCCGACTGCCGCCCGTTCGCCCACCCGGCACTCTAGACCGCCCGTCTCCCTTCACGTTTCACGTCACCTCCGGACTTTTTCCCGAAATGGTCGACGAACATTCTCGGTTCGTTTTTGGCGTTTTCGCCGCGCTATCGTCCGCCGGCAAACGCCCGGTAATTTCGCGCTGACGTACCGCCTACATGGTCACGTCATCGTTGAGACCGCGACGACGTTACGAGCGCCCGATAAATATATGTATATTAATCGTCGGCTCCGTAAATGGAAATCACGACGACGTGGCCGTCGCAATTTTCGAAAAAAAAAACACACCGAGTCTGGACACTCGACGATAATCATTCCGACGTCAGAGAACGTGGGCTTTATAGTTTTTCGTGTTTCGAAAATTTGTCGTCCTTAAAGCCTATATTGTTACGATTATTGAAATCAGAAGCCTATAGCCTTGTAACGTGCGCTTTTTCTTTTATCGTTTCGTTTTTTACCGTCATCCACATTTCTTTCCATTTTCGTGTTTTTTATTTATAATTTGATTTCAAACGGCCTAATGACCGTAACGTATTTTCCCGACCTGATTGGCTAAACAGATTATTGAGACTAAATTGATCAGGCTAAATACGTTAAACATTTAATACAATTCGACGTGACTTATCGAAAGAACGAACGTTATATTTAGTGAATACAATTACAGGTCGATTCTGTACTTTATAGATTAGCCAAAAACAATACACCCTATTAAATTCGGGTCCAAGCTACCACATTTTCGTATACGGTTCACGCATACGTGTTAGTGTGGCGTTCGAAAACGGAGGTTTTAGTGGTTAAAAAGACAACCTTGAATTTAATACGCCCAACGTACACCGTAAAACTACACTTTTATATTTTTCTGAATATCAAGTACATCACTCGATCACTATGGACCGCGCGGTTGTTTTACAAACACCGATATTAAAACAGAGTCAAATCTCGTACGGAGTAAAAATATTACGAATGATGGTTTTTATATCGAATAACAAATCGTTATTAAACAAGTTTTCTAATATATGATTGTGCGCAGGCGGAAACAAGAAGAAGTGATTTTGTTGGAGGAGAAAATCCGGCAACGCAGCGAACAACAAAAAAAGGCCGGCGTCGAGTTGGACGCAACTTGTCATATATGCCTGAAGACCAAGTTTGCCGATGGTGTCGGACACCTGTGCAACTATTGCGGTATCAGATGTTGTGCCAGGTGTGGCGGCAAGGTTACTCTGCGTTCAAGCAAAGTTAGTATTCTGTTGGTTTCTAAATTATTGTGTACGAACGATTAAAAACGTAGTATTTAAAATATTGTTGTCGTGTACGACGAAATTCAATTTTTAATTTATATACATATGCGCGAGAGAGAGTGTGTGTGTGTGTATGCGAGGGCGAGGGCGCGCACGCGTAAATTGTATTATTTTGTATATATTTTCATAGTGCGTATGAAACGCGACGGTAATGATTTTTATAAAAATAGTCTAAGTTGACCAAAGGCGAACGGGCATCTGATTGCATCAGACAGTCACTATAGTTGCAACAGTGTAATCGAAATAATAGTAAACATTGTAGTGTCGTAAATGTTTTAAAATTGTCAATTTGGAATAAACTGCTCGAAATCTAACATACACAGTCTCTTTTTGACTACGAGAAGCTTATTAAAACGATAAACTGAAAAATTGTGTTGAAACACATATGACTAATCGTGTAACTGAAAACCACGTTTTGTTTGCTCGTAACGCTACGCAAATAATTCGTAACAGAGAACATCTCGTAATTTTTAAATATTTCAAACCGTAACTAGGATTACATTAATTCGCAATAATTTAGTAGCGCCTTGGTTAGGCGCACACGATTTAATTTTTACGTTCAACATTGTTTTAAACATTTCGGCTTTAAATTTATTAGTTCGTATTTATATTGAAATTCGATTCCATAAAAGTACAACTATTGTTGCTTCTTTTGAAAAAGTACATTTCGTTTGTGTGTTTGAATAAATAAATAATTTCGATATTCAACGTTTTTAGTAATTTTATGTTTTCAAAAGTCTTTTGAATTCAATTATTTCGGCTTATTACTTTATAGTAAACCGATCTAAATTTCGGTTCACGGTTGATTTAATATGTATCTACATCATATTCGCAATTTTATAATATTTTTACAAAATATAACTTGAGTATAATAGTAAAACGAAAACGTAATTTAAATCATAAAATTATAATATTCTGTTTTAGCCTGTATTCCGTTATTGTTCATTTATTTGAATTAAGATTTAACAATATTCGTGAATTACGTTCAAAATAAGTTATTACACAAAAAGCGTATCAAAGTGTTTATTGCTCGAAAAATTTACGGCGGTTTAAAGCATATCCGTTTTCAAACGAGCGCAAATATTTTTAACACTAGGATAGAGTAGTGTATGGTGTTAACTGAACGTTTTTGAGAGGATGTTCAAAATGCGTGAACACAAAAATGTATTGTTTAGAATCGCGTGTCTTCGAAAATTAATATAAAACAATAATTTATTAAACGATTTGATGGTAAACGTATTTTTTCTATTGTTGTTTATTATTAATTAATTTTGCCGTGAGTAAAAAATTACTCGATTATAATGAGATTGACCATATTTTTAGAACTTTTAATAAAATAATAAACGTCAATTTTTATTTAAACATTTACTTTTTTTAATATTCCCTCTATTTCGTTAATTTCGTTGTAGAGAAATAATTTCGATGGCACGGTATAATGTTTAAATTATAAAATATGTTCTAATTACACGTGATATACGAGAAATATTGGAACGTCGAATAAGAATTACACTGGCGTACTATTATTTTCAGTTTAATAATAATTAATTATCATTTACTTAAGTAAACTGACCATAAATCACCATTGGCGAACCCATTTAACGTTTTTATTTCACGGTTCACATAAATTATTTCGTAAAAGGTTATTACGATGAACATTAAATAAATCACCCGTCGATATTATACGTTTTAAACAATATAAGCCAAACGAATTTTATACAAACCGAAGACATTGGTAAAATGCGATTAATTAACCGTAAGAAATAATAATAACCAAATTATAAACAGCGTAAAAGGATATTAATTATGCCGGTTTCCGTCGGGATTCCTTTTATATTTTACCCGTTTTATCGTTATAACAATACTTACGTGCGCGTAGAACGTAACACGCTGTAAAAATGTAGGTTTCTTTATATTTCGGGGATATATTGATTTTTGTTCAACTTCGCACCGTATTTGATGCGAGTACATTGAAATATATACCACGTGTGTACCTACCAATCGGTGGCACGAACTTTTTTCATCTAGAAATGCACGAATATTATTTCGCGTCTAGCTAATGGTGTATTATTCCATCTCCGCGGTTTTAATCCGCAATATTTACGTAAATTCGTTAACGCGATAAAACCGAAAATATAAGATGGCGCTACATTTCAATCCTTATAAACTCGACTCGATTATTACCTACAACTACCGAAAGGGTGCCTTTTTTTCTTGACGCACACAATCGTTGTTCTACGAGTAACGTGTTTTGTACGGCCACCGTTTATGCGAACGCGCGTTAGAGATATACATCGTGGCTTACGAGTTTACAGAATAAGTTACCCGTTGACCTAGTTATTTGCGTGTTAGCAGTCTGACAATATAATACTCCCGTGAACGTCTCACGTGTAAATCATTGATGGGCGGGGAACGTATTTCAGATAAACTTCAGGCGTCTCGCGCGTTTCCTTCCGGTGACGTTCTTATATTTATCTGCGACTCGTTGACGCGGACGCGTCAGAATGTCATTTTAATCAATGAATTGTCGTTCACGTCAACGGCGAAAGATTCGCAGTGTTATTATTTCGCTCGCTGAAATTTCGGTGTGTCGATAATAATTTCCAGAAAGTAGGCGGAACGGGCCGGCGAATAAAAGCGCCCGGCTTCGGGTTGGTGTCATATGCGCCGGGCGCGGAATATTATATCGCGCACGCGGTAATAAGTCGCGTGAAAATTGACGTTTGTTTTAACATATCGGCGGTGTGTGGAGTGACGGGCGGTGAAAAGGAGCCGAGTAAAGTGCGGGGTGCGAAAAAAGAAAAGCAGCGCTGCGCGCGTTCCGATATCACACGGTTCGTTTTCGCCACGCACGGGGTTTAATATATATATATATATGTGTGTGTGTGTGTATTATATTGTATTTTTTTGGCGAGAAAAAAGATCGAAAAAAGACAAACGCGTTATTTTCTATTAATTTAAAGTTTTTTAACGCCATCACGAGTAGGTATCGTTTTTAATATGAAAACATCACCGCTGCGCTCGCAAACACACATATATATATATACGTGGAAGGTTTACAGGGTACATTCAACTTAAAATCATCCGCCCCTTTTTGGGTGGGAGGAATGACGTCATGGATTCCGGGACATGACGTATGTTATATTGATCGTGGGTAGCGGCGGAGTCGCGCGTAGTACGGTTCGGAGAGAGCGCAGCGTGGCGCGGTGCCACGCCGCCGTAGTTTACCAACTTCGCACGGATATTTGTTTTTCAATTTTCCAGACATCGTTTTTTAATGGTTCAATTGACTCGGGATAACGTGCGGGGCGCATCACTCTCGCCTTCCGGGGGGGGGGGAATGATAATAATAAAAATAAATACATTTAACCTCCTCCTCCTACGAAAAAAGGCTTTTTTCGCGAAAAACATTTTTTTACCATTTTACATATTCGATTGTGTATGCGTACACGCACATACATATATGTGTGTATACGAACACACTCACAAACGCGCGCAATAATGATATTACACGCGTTTCGTACCCCGGGAGAGAAAATACTCGAAAAAACCACTCTCGCGTACTTACATACGACACAATCATATGCTAACGAGCTCGTAAACGTGTACACACGGAGAGTGACCCCGTTTAGTATAACGTCGCGCGCGCGCGTGTATATATTTGTTAACGTCACAATTATATATGTATACGACGGTTTGTGTGCGCGTGTGTGTATAACGCGGTATACGTATATAATCGACCTAACGTAGACAGGAGACTGCGACGGTAGGAACGACGTGTTTACTCAACGTTGATATTTTCGGTCGCGCGAAAATACGAGCGCTTGCGCACGTTCGTCACTGTGTGTGTGTGTGTGTGTGTACAACGTCGTACAGGAATTATTATTCGTTTCGATCGGAACCGCCCCCCCTCCCCGGCCACCCCGATTAAGTGGAAAAATATTATTATAGGTGCGCGTATCGTGCACAACACCTATCGTACCGGCGCATGAACGATTTTATTGTGTGCGGCGTTCCATATAGAGCCGTTGTGTGCTCAAAGACTATTAGAATCGCATTTGTTCGAGTGAAAATGAGGCGCGTTTAACGATTAGCACTTCGCGAGACGGAAAATGTATATATAGCGTACTCGGTCGTAAAATTGTTACGACCTCGTAACCCGTGGCCCCGGTACCGCGCGCGTATATCGCTTTTTAATAAATTACTACACGCTTTCCGCGTAACGCGTACTTTTTCGGCGGACCGTGGACGATTCGAAAATAATTCTAATTCCGCGTTTACGGGCCGAGCGAATTAATTATAACTATTAGTCGATACATGTTACGATAATAACGGTACGCGTATTTATTATATTATCATACAGACTAGAGTATCGCGTACATGTATACGAGTATATAGGTGTACACGGAGCGTGGGTTCATGAGAACAAACGAGATTGTCACATCAAACGTATTTTAACGCGTACTATATATGGGCGTGTGTAAAATACAAAAGGGATTTAAATTTAGCCGGAATACGCACAATACTTTTCGTATTATGTTAACAAATACGATTTTTCATACCGTTCAGAGTCGGCTTTTCATGTAATATTATAAAGAGCTATCTGGGGCAGATGCGAAATTTAGATATACGTTCAGGATGGCGATGGCGGCGGCGGCGGCGGTGAATAAGGGGGCCGACGACGAGATATTATAATAATAACTGCACCGGAGCTCGAAAAACGTTAAAATAACCTATCGACGTACTTCGCCGACAGTCTTCTTTCTGATAAATATTTTCGTTCCGTTCGCGGATTTTCGAAGCGAAGTCAAAGTTAATATAAACTTGTTCGAAAAGTTTATAGTTTTAATAAAATACGTACATCGCGTCGTGTGTATTTTGTCGTTAAATTAACTCGTTTCTAAACCAAGTAGGTTAATAATATCGCAATGATATAACCACGTCTCCTGGATGTTGATTATTTTACATACACTTGACGTTCCCGGTGCGCTCGGATGTTTTTTACGATACAATATTATACTATGTTGGTCGACGACTAATAATTGTATTGTTCTCATACGAAAAAATTTCGAATTTATCAATTTACTGAGAAGTATTTTTAATTTAACTTCATAATTGGTTTTTTAAAGTTTTTTACTATCCAATAAAATATAAATTATTTACCCATAAAACGTTGTAAATTTAATAACTTATAGTATAAATATAATAAATAAATCATACTGTTTATGACTTAAAGTATATCGAGTTTGTAATTATAATTTTTTTGTTTTCAACTTAAATTAATCTGTTTTTGCGCGACGTTTTTTTTTTAAATTTGAATTACATTTATATAGTTTAATAATGACGTAATTTTTATTTGTTAATTCGTGGCCTACTGTTATCGTAAAAAAAAACGTTAAAAAGTTAATATTGAATTATCGTGAAACGCGTTTGTTAACAATATTTCGGGGTAATCGACACGGAATGTTTGTTCGGGATTATTTATATTTTTCAAACGGTTATTCTTTTACAGGTGATATGGGTTTGCATATTGTGCCGGAAAAAACAAGAGCTCCTCAGTAAGTCTGGGGAGTGGATTAACCACGGTATGGCGGCCGCGGGCGGAGATCCGTCCCGGCGGTCTGAGGTTTCGTCCCCTTGTATGATGTCGGACAAGAGACCCAAGCTCGAAAGGGCGCACAGCGCGGTGGAAAAGGAGAACGTACCGTTGTTGCAACGGTCCAACAGTCTCCTCCGACGCCAATATTCCCAACAGGAGCCGTCCAGCCGGAAGGACCAGGACCACGGCGTGTCTGGATCTCACGACGATTATTATCGCACAGTACGTCTTCACGAAATGATATAAAATGTATCCGTCGCGTACTCGTCATTAATCCCTATACTTCTATTAGAACGTTAGATTGTCGTCCGAAGTCGATCACGACGAACGTATCGGCGTTTCGTAGCATTTTGTCGTTTTTTTGTTTTGTTTTTGAGATAATTGCGTCAAGTGTAGGCGAACGGAAAGTTATGGCGATACATTGTTAAGCGTTCGTCGTACGCCATGAAAATTCGGCAACGTTTCGCGAATAATTTTCGGGAAACATAATCTCCGTTCGCAATGGTTTCTCTCGGGTATACAAGCGCATACAAAACGCGCAACGGATGACGTCAGCAAGGTAGTCGGCCGTAACATCTTTACTAAATCTATGCGCGACCATCTCCACCCCGGGACGCGCAAAGAAAAGGGACGTAAAGGCCAAAAGGAACGTCACGTCATGATATTATAATAACGGTTTTCGAAAAGGTATACCGTTACGCGTGTTAAATAAATTGAAACGTTTAAAGGTTAGGCGGTGCTAAAATTAGCGCGGAGAAAATGAAACGCGATTCGTGTTTTCGTGATATATTGTTGTACCTGCTCGTGATCAGCGTTCCGACGCGTGTAGTATATTATAATCGGAAAAACAATTATCCGAACGAAATACGTTTATATTTTGCCTTATTTAGACGAATAAAACGTCAATTAATAACACACTGGTTATCTTAGATGTTATTCATAGATTTCTTAGTTGATTTGTCCAAAAATATTTTTATCCGGCGTTTAAAAGGCGGTTCATTTAAATACGTGGCTTAGATCTTTCCATATTTTTCGGGTCGTTAACTCAGCAAGACGATTAATGGACAACGCCATTTGTTACGTCAACTCGGCGAATAATATTAAAACACGAGCGTGCGTCGCGCGTCGATCAAACGTCATAGTGTCCGCTCGTATAATATCCAAATCGAAACGCGAAAGACACAAAACCTAAGGTTTTCGGACACGGCGTTATTGTTGTTATTCACAGCCTCAAATTTACGTTTTTTAGTACTCCGTACGCGGCGCACGTTTCGAGATTAAATTTATTAAGAATAACGTCCGTTGAAAATCTATTTACGAGCGAGATTCGACTAATTCGATGGTACGTTTAAATCGTTATTTTCCCGATCAATAAATCGTTTTGGAATAACAAAAAAAAAAAAAAAAAATAAAACCAAAATTTCCCCTCGAGAATAACGTGATAAACGTCGTGCGACGCGTTTAACTTTTCGTACGTCCCGTCGTCATTATCGATGTCGCCGCCGGGCGAGCGCGTCTTACCGGCGACCGAGTGGACGACGAATTCGTTTGAGGAAAAACACGGACGACGTATTCGGTCGGCCGTCGCGCAGTGTCACGTTAACACCCGCGGAGGCGTCGCCGATCGCGTTTCGGCGTCTAAAACAAACAGTGCGTGCTGTGACGATAATAACGGCGTCGCGTTCTTGCTGTGATTCTCGTAACGGAAAACTCGTGTCGCATGACCGTTAGGTACGCGCGCTAGATGTTAGTTGGCAAGTTGTACGGGTTCAAACGCTAAATCCCCCCCCCCCCCGGTGGCTCCGTCACGCGCGCCAACGCACGAACGTCGCTAAGTAGTCGGCACAAACGACGACGACGACAATAACAGCCGTATAGGTACATTTATATCGCGGATACCCGCGGGCACGATGAACATTCGCGCAAAACGTTTTACAGGCCCGGGACGACTACTACCGCGGCGGTCAGCTGGAAGGGTCGACGCACCGGAACGGGTCCAACCAGAGCAACAATAACAATCAGTCGTCGTCGTCCAGACCATCGCACCAGTTCGGTCCGGCGGCGGTGGACTGCAAGCCGCAATCGGTGGCGGGCGGTCGTGGCGGTCCCGGCGTCAATCCAGCTCGCAAGCACAAACGGCCCGGGAACGCGGCGCCTCCCGAACGGCTCCTTCACCAGCAGCACCAACAGCACATCAGCTTTTCCAGTTCGGAGGACGAGGAGCTACGGTCCACGTCCGAGTGCACCAGTTGCGACGAACACGAAAGCGAAAAAGGTAAGAACGTCCGTCGTCCCGTAACACCGTCACCGATTGGTGACAATCTCCGTTGTAACAGTTATACTATAGTATACCATTATAATATAATACACTATTACTACTACTACTACTACTACTACTACCACCACCACTACTACTACTATTACTACTATTATTAAGTCTCACGATATAGTACGTCCGCGACTGGACCTTTGACTGCTATTAACGGTCGTTGGCGGGTCGTTCGCCGAAACCGTCTATACGGAAATGTCACCGCGTGCCGTTTCGTTTCGTCACTTGCGGTACGATCGTCGTATATCTGACGCGATTAAAACGGACGTTCTTGCGGACGACGTTCCCGTAAACATCGCGTACGCGCCGAGCGTAACGTACGCTCGGCGAATTTCGAAGCGTTTTCGTTTCTTTAGTTTTTATCGTCGACATTTTCGTTTTCGACGTCGACACGCGTCCCATTCCCCGATCTGCTGCCTATCGGCGTTATCGTATTTCGACGTTCTACATTTCCTCAACGGGAACGACGAGTAGTGGGCGGGGACGTCGTGCGAATACGATTCGTAGAACACACTATAGTAATGTTATTGATTGAACTGACGTACAGGTGACGCAGAGAGTAATGCGGGAGAAGACCAGACTTATAAACATTCAATGACATTATCATCGGTAGGTTTTGGCGTCTGTGAAGCCCGTTTAATTGTTCGACATAATTATTATTTTCGTTACCTATTATTATTCAATAAAGACTTTCTACGTCGTTGCGTTTAAAAATGCTGTTTGTATGTTATACTTTTTGGTGCTGGATGGATTTGTTTTATTGAGTTTGTGGTTTTTTTGTTGTTGTTGTTGTTTTTTTTTTGTTTTTTAATCGACAATTTTGGTTGTTTTTTTACGGCATTACCCGGCGAACATGCATGCATCGTAACACCCTTTGTCCCTCTTGACTATAAACATACTTGTGTTTTCTTTATTGCGCTCTATTACGGTTGGGGCTCTCGAGTCTGGGCGGTTTGAGGTTAGGTGACATTGTGTTGTCATTTAGCTATTTGCCGCAAGATGGCCACCATTAACGGGCCGAGGCGAAAGAAAACCGTGCGGTTCGACCACCGTCACCATCAGACAATGCAGCAAACGTCCAAAGACTCCGGATTCGACACCGGCAGTTCGATATTCACGTCCAATGACGATCCAATATATCTCAACGACATTAAGGTACTAATATGCGTTCAAAGCATAGAATATTAAAAAAAAAAAAACGATATTCACGCGAAATGACGGAATTACGTAGAATTTTTCAGAGGCGCGATCGGAACGCCTTTAATTTGTATAGCATTATAGTTAGCAGCCTATTTGTCGGTTGTCCACTAGTTTACCGACATTCTTAAAATGTCGAAAATCGATATTATTGGATTCTCGTCGTAACCGTACACAACGTCTATCGACAAAATAGTTGTACAATTATTGATTTGTGAATAGAATAAACCGCTCACGATACACGGCCAACATTTATTTTTGTCTTTCGAGGAAACAGTTTACATTTTTGATACCGTTAAAACGACGCGTTTAGATCGCTCGGATATGCGGCTAACTTAACGCGAACGATAATTGGCCTGTAATTGTTACCGGACGAAATTCGAATATACTTTTTTTGATAACGAATTGTCAGTTATCGCGTCAATTGTGATATTACTTTAACACGGGTTGTCCTATAGATTTTTTAATTTACAATTAATTAGTTTAGATTATAGATTAGTGTTTTATAAACAATTTTAGGTGCAATTGTAATATTTAGTTATATTGTGATATACATTGCAAATATATAAACGGCGTATAACACAATAGAATTAAAGTGACATTAAATATATATAACAAAATCTCAAATCGAGTGTACATACAAAGTTTTATCAAAAATACATTTTTACGTTATCTATGTGACGTAATGTACTTTTATATTTATTTGTTGTCACGTAATATAAATTCGAAATTTCAGGTTTTATTATAATATTATTATTATACGCCTATGCATATTATTCTATCATACGTTATTACCAAACCCACTGTGACGTAAAGGTAAGGCAGACTAAACCAGTGTACCATACGAATCAATTTTCTATAAAAATGTTTTTATCGAAATTCTTTCTAATGTCGCCTGTTTGTTTTACGTTATTGGAATCATTTCCTCGAGATAAAAACGATACGATTTGCTTGTACTTTATTTCAAAAGGATTTACCGGATATGAATAGCTTACTCGCCACCAACCGCTTTTTTGCACGTACATTTATAATATTTTGCATGCCTTATTCTATTTCTGTTTTCGAGAATGTTTTATTACTCGTTAAATTGTTTTGGTAGTTCAATAATTGGAATAATAATTACTTATTATAAAACTGAATGAAAACGTATCTAATTGTAACAGAACACAACCGCGGTCCGAATCCATACTGTTATATCAATGTACGAATATATATATATATATACAAAATTATCTCCTTTATATAAACGATGGATATTATTTTAAATCGTTATTGTGCGAAAACAAAATAAACGGTATTTTTATTTATCGAATTACGATAATTATTTTACATTAATTCGATAATTTTGGCCAACCGTTTTATAACGTGTAATCTTTACGATCGGTAAATTATTTTCGAAAATTTGTCGAGTTGAAAATGAATCGAGAATAATGGTTTTCGTTGTTTATATTCGTGTTTTACAATTGTGCCGATCTTGTTTCTTCTTCCGATAATTAACTTCGAACGACGACCCAGTTGTGAATATATATATATGTAAGTAGTCCGTGGCGTGCACGATTTTAAATTATGGATATTACTTTTGGATGTTCACAATTCGTAATGAGGATCAAAAAATAAAAACATAGTAGATCTCCTCGTTTTTCCGCCATCAAAATATTACGAACAGAAGGGTATAACGAAATTAACGAGTGATACATCTCAATCAATTCGTGTATGCTGTCAACGGTTAAATGTTTGCAAAATGATCGAACGCGTACAAATTTTGATGGATCAACTTGTTTCTTTGACCCCCGTGGTCGTCGGTCTTAATTTCGGCCGAAACAATAGAATTTTTCTTACTTTTACCGATTTAAAAAAAAAAATCGAGACGATCCATACTTCATATTTGAATTTTCTTACACACACACACACACACACACACACACACATATATATTAAAAATAAAAACGAAAATATAATATAGACTTTTTGAAAATCGCTGCGGTGTGTCGAGTTACGATTAGATAAGGTCTGGTCCATGCGGCCCATACACGCGGGGCTAATGCCGATTCTGTTTGCAGCAACCGATGTCGTGGCAACGGAGCCCCGACAACAAGTTCTTGATAGGTCATATGGTGCTTAACAAGTCTGTATGGGAGACCCCGATCAGTCCGTCTTCCAGCGCGGCCGCCATGTTGGGCCTGAAAATCACCGGCGGCAAACTACTGTCGGCCACCGGAAGGAGATGCGCGATTATCGATCGCGTCCGGAAAGGCAGTACCGCCGACATGGAGGGAAATTTGAAACCGGGTTAGTGGGACATACGGCGTCTGTCGTTTCTCTCTCTCTTTCTCTCTCTCTCTCTTAAGCCTTTCCATTCCCCCTTCGGCCTTCGCGCAACTCCACTATTCGTTTGTCCCCTGTTCGAAATCGGCGAAAAATACGAATAAGACATTATCGCGAACAATTTTTTTGGCATTTAAGTAATGAGATAATTGAAACCGTACCCAAGTTTCCAAGGCTCGGAACACGATTCGTTTTGATTTTTTATTTAACGACATAGATATCACGATTGGTCGAGGTCGTACCGTTATTGCCATCGTTCGCATATACGAGAACATATTATTATGGTAGTCGGTCGTTTTTTCGCGTTAGACGTGCGCATTTTATTTTTAAGACGTGGCACAGAAATTTTTTTATTAACATTTTCTAGAATAAAATCAATAATCGTTCTTTCTTTTATATTCTATTGTAGAAATTTTGATGATTATCGCGTTGATAGAATTAACATTGAAAAAAAATGCATTTATAACGCCGCATTCATGGACTAAAACTTTCAATAAAACTCTGCATATAAATTATTTATGGGTCAAAACGTTTTTTAAAACTAAGTTTAGCTCGTTATAGTTTATCCGTGGCTTAGTTTTGAAATATCGATTTGTTTTTAAATAGTTTAAGTAAAAAAAAATTATGTTTCGTCACAAGATACGTTAATTACTTATTAAATATTTATAAATAACGATAATGTTTACGCGTTAAATAAAAGTATTCAATAGTAACTGAACATGTACACATTATTTAATTATATTAGTCAGTAGTACATACTTTGTTAGTTTATTTTAGTTAAAATACAATTTATTTTATTAAGTTCATTCATTACGTATTGAGTTTAATACCTAATAGTTTAAATCAATATCCACAATTATATTACGGATATAATACTAATATTATGAAAAACGTAATCCGTATTATTTTTAACGTATAATCCTTAAATAAGATTTGAATAGATTAGTGCGTTATTTGTTTTAAAAAGATAATCTAGTGGAACGTAGATTAGTGCGATAAACGTTAAAAAATACTTCGATCGTAATTTAAATTCGTCCGAAATATGTTTAATTTCACGCATTCGCGTATTATTTTTTTGAATAGGAGACGAAGTGTTGGAATGGAATGGTTGTCTATTACAAGGCAAAACGCAAAAAGAAGTGTCCGATATTATTGCCGAATCGAAACATTTGCCGCAAATCGAGCTGAAAGTTTCCAGATCGATACTTCCGCGAAGAGCGAGTTACGGCACCCCACCCAAAGGTATGCACGTTTAAGAATGTGTCATCTGAGTCCCGATTGTAATACTTACATTGATTAATGACGCTTGTTTCATTTGCTTTCAGCTACAACGAGTTCACTGGGTTAGCGCGATTTCAAACCGCCCTACTGATGCCCCCCCCCTAATCCCTTTAGATATATAAACCTCGAACGAGAAAATATTCGATCGAATAACGTGAACGTATTTTTTCAGGTATATACGATTTACGTAAAGATAAACCATACGTGATGGTGACTTCACCGGGTAGTCCTGAGCATTTGGCTTCGAACCCAGCCCGGGTTTTGAGGGCTTCCAAAAGTGTAACTGGGCCGAACAGTTTATACGTCGGCGGCAAGATTCAGGTAACCGTTATCGAGCAATTATCCGTAGTATTTAAGCGCTGACCTTGTAATTTTGTTTTGGGTACGTTAGGTTAAGCTGGGTTTTGACCCGCAATCACTGAAGTTGGTCGTAACTATAATGGCCGCTTCGAATCTGTTACCACGGTCTGACGGTTCGCCAAGGTCAGCGTACGCGAAAGTATGTCTTTTACCGGACACGAGCGAGAAGTCCAAACGGCGGACTAAAACGATAATGAATTCCACCGACCCGAAATGGAATCAGAATTTTTCATTCACGACTATGAGAAGGTCGGATTTGAAGTTTAAAGTTCTTCAGATTTCCTTATGGGATTACGATAATAATCCTACGAATCAGTTTCTCGGGGAAGTGCTAATTGAATTGGGATTGAAAAAATTAGAAAACTTAGCCGAATGGTATCCATTGACTGCGCATCAAGAAATAACCGTACGCCGTCATTTAAAAAACTAACGGAAATTCTCCTACTCGCGCTTATTTCGTTTTGCGTTTAATAATATTTCCAGGGAGAAGGCGGCGTTTCAATAGGCGATTACGATATGGAATATTCTGGAGAGCATTTATCTCCGCCATCCACATTATCTCGACAATCAGATTCAGACGCTTCAGACGTTGACGATTGCTGTAGCGGAAGAAGAGTGGGAGCCGATGGCGCCTCCATAAGTAGTCTCGGTAGTTCTATAAGGTACGTAGCCGCGAATATCAACACAACGGTATATTATTCGATAAAACGATCGTTTTCTAGCCCACCGCCTGATTACGATCATTTGGATCGGCGAAAAAGTCGTAGGGATATGTCTCCGTTGCAAAAATCGTACGTGTACGGTATGACGGTTGAAAAGAAATACGGATACGAATCCAATATAAAAGTAAACACGGATAATTCAAAATACGACTTGATACGCGACGCGCGCGTTTATTCGTTATATATATATACATATATTCTTTTTTTCCTTTTTTGTTGTAGCAACAAACTGTACCCAGTCGATCGACAACAAACATTAGTCATAGATCGAGGTCCGCTGCACCGACTGATTCCCCTAGCCAACATTCCAGATCACGGTCGAAAAGTCCGACTATGATCTCCGATAGGAGAAGTTTGTCTCCGCCAGACTATAGGTATCCTGGTGGTGTACCGAGCTACAGGCAGGGGAATTCGAGGTTTTTAGCTAGATCGGCGACGGCCACACCTACA
Source organism: Geopemphigus sp. TES_GeoC_2020 (assembly GCA_025469175.1). NCBI lineage: Eukaryota > Metazoa > Arthropoda > Insecta > Hemiptera > Aphididae > Geopemphigus > Geopemphigus sp. TES_GeoC_2020. Next base: position 44,255 of record JAIPRN010000259.1, on the reverse strand, counting down.
TCCACGCCCAAAAAACGTCAACTTCCACAGATTCCGGGGTCCGTGCCCCCTTCGTTAGACGAACGAATTCCATACGTAAGTTTGGTTTATATCGTGATATCGTCGATACGGCCGAAATATTGAACCGTGATTTTATAGTATTTCGACGACGAAACGCTGTCTGTGCGAAGAAGAACGAGACAAATGCAACCAAGACGAATTCAGGGTAGATCGGGAGGCCTCGGTAGATTACATCATTATTGCGGGCTGAGTGACAGTGATATACCGATGCAACATCATCGGTCTCTGACACCTCCGCATGTTCGGGAGTCAATGATGTCCAGAGGAGAAACTGGAGATACTTGTGATATTGACGACAGCGACAGCGTTATTAGCAGCGCTTTGTCCACCCAATCTGAACAGCCCAGATCGACAAGATTCTGGTAATAAATAGAAACATCGTTCAGCCTTGGATATTAGGTTCACTTATTGTAAATAAGAACGTATACGAGTCAGTGTTTACGTTTCCGTACGTTGAAATCATTATTCGTCTATTTTTTTTTACACACGTTTAGACCTCACTGATAGTTCGAAGTGGGCATTATTTCGCGCGTATGAATATATAGAGCGCATTCGTTACGGTCGGCTCGTTAGTACTTCTCATTAGACGCGTATCGATGGACGGGATCGATAAATCTGTAAATCTCACACCAATGTGTTTTGTCTTTTGCAGCTGCTGCAACGCCACCGATTACCGCTACCCATCAACGTCCCATTCGCCCAGCTGTAGTTTTAGTAAATGTAGTAGCAAGCGTGATAGTATACATTTGTACCGTTATAATTCATTTCCTGCCGATTACTTTCTGCTCCATCCGATAGACAATAGACCCGTATTAACGGAGACCTCGCCGACTGAGAACCCGAAACCATTGAAAAAAACGCGGTTCAATTTAAATCACCTAGACAATTTCGATCCTCTTTACGATTCCGATTCCGGGCTGGATGTGCTAGGTTTCCAATCGCCCGCGGAGAGGCAACGATCCCGTAGGAAACGAAACCTAACCCTAGATTTAGGCGAGTCAGTGTTAGACGTAGTGGGTAGCTATAGTGGCGCTGCTGTAGCGGTTAGTTGTGCTTTAACCGACCCTTTAAATGCTATTGTCCATGGCAGTGATTATGGAGCGTCGCACAGTAGATCTGGGTCGCAACAGTCTCCAGTCATGGTGCAGACCACGGACAAGAGAGCTCAATTTTCGAGGAGCCTGTCTAACGCCGACGTGCAGACGGATAATATTACCGGTACGGTGGCGGCGCGCGCGAGCGTCAGTTTATGTAATAATAATGCTGATGCGTGGTCTGGTTTTGGCAGATTCAAGTAGTTCGGGAAAACGAAGGGGCGATTCGTCTTCCTTGACAGAAAGCGCCGGTAAAAGCTCAGCTTCTGGGACCAACTCTTCCGCTTCTGGCATGGGCAAAAAGAGCGCTTCGGCTTCTCAATTATCAGCAACCGGTGAGTGGTACTATCGAAACAGGATGTCACGCCGCTCTATGAATACATTCGTTTGAGACAAGTCTACGTTTCCTTATTCAACACGCGAACAAACACGATTGACATTTCCCTAGATAAATTAACGTACAATTATTATTTCGTTTCGCTGGGCGATGTGTCCGTCTCGCGTACGTTTCCTCGACCGTTCAAGATTCAATATTACACCACAAAAATTATTCGTTCGTAAATGTTCAAACGTTCAATGTTTGTAACTAGTAAATGTCGTAACCGGTACGATTATTTTCCGTAAAATATTGCCATATTGAAATACTATCGGGCGGTTTCTTCCGTTGAAACGGCCATGTTAAGACATATCGTCGTAGCCAATTCGACGCTCGATTTTATTCACGAAAACCAAAATTATAGTTTTTAATGTACTGTACTTATTTCCTACGGTTTACCGAAACGTTTCAGAATTATGTTACTTTTATTTCTGTTATTTTTATTTCTGTTATTTTTATTTTAGTTGTACTATAAGTCATGATTGTTATCTGTATACATTTCGATATAGTAAAATGATTAATTTTGGGCTGGATTTAAAGGGCGCAAGCGTAGGTTAGGTTTTGGTTCGAAAGGAAAATCTTCATTTACGGTGCACAGAAGTGAAGAAGTGCTGCCTGGGGCAAGTGGTCCCCTCATCAAACAGCCGTCCAGCGTTTCTAGTGACGGTGAAGCATCCCAAGACGGAGAAAGGTTAATTATGTATGATATTTGTAATATTTTTTTATGACAAACAAATAAAATTATAATAAAACCGTGGAGATGTTGATGGTATCCGAGATGAAGACCAAACATGGTAAAAGTCAAAGAAGTCTTGTGTATATTGTCGTTTTGGTTTGATGATTTTCAAAAAAAAAAAAAAAATGAAGTTTGCCTTTGCATGGGGATTGGATCATCACTCGTGTACATATAATTTTTGTTGTAGAATGTTTGCGCAAAATCTGAACATATTTATGAAAAGATAACATCGTCGCTAGAAATATTCGATACAGTTATTTTCATGGAAAATAATGAACAGACGCTTGTAAATATTGCGAGTTACAAACACCCCGGTTACGTCTATTGGTGTTGGAACATTTTATTATTTGTAGCCAACCAATAGCCGTATTCCGGTTAGATGATATTTCGTATTTTTCACTTAGTCATAACGTATATATAAATATATATGTGTATATATA